>ML776606.1:2475209-2497959 GCA_009831015.1 Picea engelmannii
ATTTTCTCAAGGAACTGGCAGGGCTAGTTGGACTGGTTTCCCCATGATGGGGCAGTCCAGCAACTGTAGCCCGGACCTAGCTGTATTTTGGACCGATGTTTCAGACTTTCGAAGGATCTTAATATAATCTTACCCCTTACTTAAAAAAAATAAAATATTTCTCTGAGTTTACAGAGTTCGAATAAATTCTTCTGAAGATTACCTCAATAAAGAATACAGATGACTCCAATGTCGACGTGTACGTTTCTGATTACATCTGTAACTATGTATCCTTAAATCCATGCGAAATTCTTTCTAAATTATCAAAACCCAACAGATTACGAGGTAGAAATACTATTTGGCGTGCAATAGTTGATCACACGTAAGTGATTCTGACATTTGAACCGTGTCTAGTCTCAACAAAACTGAAAATTCTTCTAAGGTTGTCATTTGAAACGTACCCCTCTTCTCTATTATGATAGGGGAGCGCTTTTTCATGTATCATGTACAGATAAAGTAATGGAAGAGATTAAGAAACAGAACGTGTAGCGAATGCCGTGGTACTTTCTATAGGTTCATGACGTAGCAAGTAAACATTTCGTAGTAGATAAATAACATACTCGTGCCTGCCTCTTTCTTGTGGCATCAAATAGCTATTATTCAAATGGAGTAAGGAGTAAGGAGTAAGTTAGATTGGTAGCAATTTTTTTTTAGGAAAAAAAAATGGATTTGAATTTGGTCAGATTTTCAGGGGTAATTTTAGTTTAGCAGGATTAAAGGTTAATAAATTTCAAAACTTTATCCAAAAGGGTTTGTTTCATTTTAAACCAACCCAAATGCTCAAAAAATCTATTAAACTTCTAGATTGACTAAAAAATTGCATCATCAAATAAAAGACCAAAAAAATAACTCAAAAAAAAAGATTACTCCCGAGTTAATCCAGTCCATATTCAAATTAGAGTGATCTGCAGTACATTAAGGGACAACCGATATTCCCAAGTCTCCACTTATGCAGGATGCCACCATCTCCTTGACTCGGAAGAAATAGCTCCTTTGCAGGGTTGAACAGTCAAAAAAAATAAAAAAATTTCAAACATCGGTGGCAAGGTTCAAATATCCAAGCTCAATGATAATTGACTCAATACGTAGAAGTTGTTCCTGATTATTATGCCTCCTCAAAACCACAATGCCATTCTCGGTTGATGAGTAATTTCTTCGTAAGGTCGAATTAATAATTATCCAATAATTCGTAACTGATAATCCGTGTGAGTGCTATCCTGTTATGACACTTGACTACATTCCAAGAGAATAGTATGTATATGACTCAAAAATAAAATAAAAACTACTAATGGAGAAGTTGCAAATAACCTTCGTTTTCTTAAAAGAACAGAGCGTTTCAAATTACCAATTCTTGTAAAAATCTTTTTAAAACAACTAAAATTTTATTACAGTACCATAACATAATACAAACAAACTTTACCTAGTTCATTATATATAATCATTCTAAAACAACGTAATTTTCTTAAATAAACATGTAATACAACACAAAATTTTAGATTCTGGAAATTCAAGCATTCTTCCTTCAGTATTTTCTGGTTGAAATAATTTAATCATTCTGAATATACAACATTGAATATGTGCTACATCATTATGTATATATAATTCACATAAATAAAAGTTTCAGTCAAGAACCTATGGTCACTCATATAATAATAAACATATGTAAATCACCATAGTACAATGTTTGAAATTCAAGAGAAATTATTCCGTGTAGTATCAATATACAAATCAAACTTACATTACAATAGTAAGATAACACAAACAATTACAATAGTAAGATAGCATAAACAATTATAATACCGTAATCTAAGGATTGTTGATACTTGATGGCCATTCTAAAACAAAAAAAAGAACTTGCGCGAAATCTATTCTTTCTTTTGTTAATCCCAAAACTTCATTAGGGTGTTGTTCTTCCCCCTTATATCCGCGAGCTACAAAGGGGTCACATACAAAAACTCCAACCAAAACTATCTCAAGTTTTCCCTTGCAAGGATAGCCTTCCACCTCTTTCACAAGCTTGAAGCTCAACTCACACAAGTAAACATAATTAATATAAATTTTACCAGCATTTCATTAGTATAGGGTAATTTCTGTCATTCTCACCATTCTTTTTATAAGAAATTTAACCTTGACACTTGTCATCTCATGCACAATTATCTAATTTTTAATAATTAAATTAGATATTATTCACCCCAAATACATATGATACTTTCCCCAAATTGCACATGTTTAATCTCTTTTTAATTTAAATAATTAATCATTTTCCTCACACCCACAATTGGTTCCTAGATTTCCTCCTATTTGTCCTTTAGTTCTCTAAATTCTCTTTTATTATGTCCCCATAACTAATTTAAAGTTGGAGTTTGATTAATATTCTACTTCTAGTTAGACTTAGAGTCTATATTTGACTTAGGATTCTAACTCCAAGTTAACTACCCATTCTCTCATGATTTAATTTCTTTTATTAATTTCATGCACATATTGTACACATGTCTTAATTTATTCTCTTCTCTCTAAATTTTTATTAGTTTAATCTCCCTTAGACCACTTCCTACAATTTCTATAATTTTATTAAGCATAACAAATAAACTTAGATAATAATATGTGTTCTTTCAAATTTAACATAAAGTTATGTCAATTCATTTCTCTTTTCTATGAACAATTAGTTATTTTTATTCTCTAGTAGGTCTTAAGTATTCATTTTGTTTTCTAGTGTCTTCTAGATATTTATTGACTCAACATTTATGCATGCAACGTTCCCTTAAAGATGCACCACCATGCTCCAAGAGTTCCACTCGTCGTTGAATTAATTTGGAGGTTGTGTCACGCTTAGAGTCAATACTTTACTTTCCAACCTTGTGTGAGACTAAGGGCTTACCGAGGAATAAGGAATCCACTTTATTGTGCACCCCTCATAAATCTTTGTGAGAGATTGTCTCAGTTTACCCTGACGACATCGTGAACCTATTAGAACAATATAGTCGTCAACCTTCAGTTCAGGTCACAACAAGAGTGTTAGTAGGTTGTGATAGGGATGATGCCACACCTCTCCCTAATCCATATGATATATGTGTATGACCCTTTACTCCATATGTGAGTCAGGTTAGCAAGATTCACCATGACTCCATCCATTGACAAAGACATTATTAATAATTCATATACATGAAATCCATACTGAAATCATCATCAATAATATATGCGTATAAATCAAGTACTCAAAACAAAAGTAAAATTTCACTCTCTAACTGAATCCGAAGTCCAAAGAAGTCGATCGATGTTGCCAACATCATCATCATGTCAAATTTCATGCACACTAAGGAAACCTCATCATAATACATGTCAATGTTATACATCAATATAATAACATATCAATTTCAATACTCAATGTTGACATAAACATTTAAACCAAAATAATAAGCATAATGTACCATGTTTTAAACTAGATCACTTGCTCGCAAGTTTCCTCAAAGAATAAGTCAATGTATGAGATGTGATCAGTGGAACTAGTTGTTACAAGGGAAATAGATTTTATAATAGATCTAGTACCTAGATGTGCACCGATGTCTAAAGCACCCTATAGAATGAATGTTCATGAGGTTATGAAATTAAAAGTACAACTTCAAGAATTAATGGATAAATAGTACATTAAACCACGTTTGTCTCCATGGGGAGCATCAATCTTGTTTCTTAAAAAGAAGGATGGAACATTTAGGTTGTGTATTGATTACAATAAATTAAATTAAATGACCATAAAAAATAAGTATCCTTTACCCCATATAGATGACTTGTTTGACCAAGTTGGAGATGATAAAATATTTTCAAAGATAGACCTATGGTCAACATACTATAAATTTAAGATTATATATGAAGACATTAATAAGACTGTTTTTCCAACCAAGTATGGACACTATGAGTTTGTAGTGGTACCATTTTCTCTACCCAATGCACCTGTGACATTTATGTGTCTAATGTACAATGTGTCAAAGAAGTACTTGGATAAGTTTGTTATTGTATTCATAGATGACATATTTATTTATTCCAATCCTAGAGAAGAGCATGAAGAACACTTGAAATTAGTTCTACAAAAACTAGGACAACATCAATTGTATGCAAAGTTTAGTAAGTGTGAATTTTATCAGGATAAGGTGTAATATGTAGGACATGTGATTTCACGGGAAGGAATCTGAGTTGACCCTGAAAAAGTCAAATCTATTGTAGACTAGCCAATACCAAAATATTTCTTGGATGTTCGATCCTTTATGGGTATTACTGGATACTATCGTAGATTTATTGAAGGGTTTTCAAAATTAGCTTATCCACTAACCTCCTTACAGAAAAAGGGAATCATATTTAAATGGATTGACAAGTTTGAAGAGAGATTCAAAAAGTTAAAACAATTAGTGATGACAACACCCATTTTGAAGATAGCATATCCACACAAATAATTTGTGTTCTTCACATATGCTTCTTTAGAATGGTTAGGAGTTGTACTATTACAATATGATTATGTAATGTCTTATGAGTCAAGAAAATTAAAACCCCATGAAACCAACTATGCAACTCATGATATGGAAGCAACTGCTATTATACATGCTTTAAAAATGTGGCGACATTACCTACTGGGTAGAAGGTTTTTGTGAAAGAGTGACAACATCATCCTCAAGTATTTCTTTGAAAAATCAAATTTGAGTGCAAGGAAAGAAAGATGCTAAGGTTTCATGAGTGAGTACAATTTTGAAATAAAACATATTAAAGGAAGGAATAATAAAGTAGTTGATGCACTCAGTAGGAAGTTAAATGCAACTTTCAGTAGCAATGTACAATCTAAATTGAAACATAAAATAGTGACAATAGTAGAAAAAGATGAGGAATACATGAAAATTCACGAGAAATGTCGAAATAATCAACAATTTGAGGAAGAATCAATGTTTAGATGCACTCACGAAGGTTTAATATTGTATAAAAATGGAATTTATGTACCAAACAACATAAAAATTAAACATTCAATATTAGAATAAGTACATAAGAAACCATATTCAGGTCATATTGGTTATCAAAAGACAATATTAATATCTTTAAAGAAGGAATAATTTTGTCTAAGAATGAAAATATAAGTAGTTGAATAACTTGAAATATGTTTAGAGTGTCAGGAAGTTAAGGATGAGAACCATCACCAGGATGGATTATTGCAACCTATACCCATTCCAAAATGGAAGTGGGAAGTAATTAGTATGGATGTCATCACTCGATCATCCATAACTAAGAAATATAATGATTCTATAATGGTTTTAATAGACAAACTTACAAAAAATTCACACTTTATTCGAGTAAAATCTAATCACAAGGATATAAATATTGCAAAGATTTTTATGAAAGAGATTTCCATGATGCGTGGTCTACCTAAAAAAATAATTTCTGATAGAGACAAAAATTTCATGTATAATTTTTGGAAAACATTTTTTAGTAGTTTGGAAACACAATTGAGTTTTATCATCCATTATCATGCTCATACTTAATGTGAGACCGAAAGGACTAACTACATTGTTGAGGATATGTTGTGAATGTATGTTATAGACTCTCCAACTAAATGGGAGGATTATCTTCATATGGATGAATTCGCATACAATAATGGTTATCATTCATCTTTAAAAATGAGTCATTTTGAAGTGTTATATGGAAGAAGGTTTCAAACACCTATGAGTTGGGATAGTCCCATTGACAAAATCAGTTTAGGACTAGACATGCTAAAGGAAAAGGACATGATAATTCAGAAAGAAAATAAAAACTTAAACAGTGCAGAGGATAGTAAGAAAAGTTATGCATATTTAAAAAGGAGATATACAAAGTTTAATATTGGAGATCGTGTTACCTCAAAGAAAAACCGAGAAACAATTCATTCAAACTTGGGAAAATTTCTAAGTTGTCACCATGCTATTGTGGGTCTTTTGAAGTTCTTTCCGGAGTAGGACCAATAGCCTATCAACTTGCACTACTAGCCAATATGAAAGTACAAATTGTATTTCATGTTTAACTGATAAAGATATGTGTGCATCATATAACTCATATTGTTAATTGCGATGTGATTCAACTGGAACCAAAACGCAATTTTTTTGTGGAACCGCTACACATTCTTGATAGGAAGGAAACTCTATTGTGAAACAGATCTATTTCCCAGTTTTAAGTGAAGTGGAGGTACTTTATTACTATAGATGCCACTTGGGAAATGGAGGAAGTTATGAAGGAATATCATCCATTTCTATTCCAGAGCTGAGATGCTCAGATGAAACATCAAGGATGATGTTTAGTTCAAGGGGGGAAGGATGTAGTATCCCTCCATTTTAAATATTTGATTAGTTTTGAATAATTTTAAGTTTGGGTTATTATGTTGAGAAATACTCAATTTAACATTATTTCATCATAATATTTTATGACGAGAAATATTTTTGTAAATATTATTTTTATTTTATTTTATTTTAGTAGAGAAAAATTGATGAAATAATTCAGTTATAACAATAGTAATAATTTTTTTCATAGGAAAGTGAAAAAATAATTAAAACCACCAACGTAAATATTCTTCATGAGAAGAAGTGTAAACATACTCCCAAAGATGTGTAAGGTGAGGGAACAAGCTAGCACAAAGTTAGGCCAAGGCTCTTGTTGGTTCTTCTTTTACTTCTTCTTGGGCTAACCCACGTTCTAATGTCAAACATGTTTCCAATAAAACCCTAAAAAACTATCATCCCTCCTCATAAACGAGAAAGAAACGTTGCGCACAGAGTGCATAACACAGTCTCACCAAAGATATATTTTATGGGGACTTCAATACTTAGGTGTTTGAAATCTATGAATGAGTGGGGATCTGTGATTGTGTTCTTTCTTCTTTAAGAATTATCCTTGTTAATCATTCAATTACTTCTAAAATTTATTTATCTTTTAAACTATGCATGCATGTTGTTATAGCTAGTTTCACCATTCATTAGTAATATAATGATAAGAATAAAGTAAATAATTCATTAACAAACACACATAACACAAGGTTTACCTTGCTTCATCCACTCCTAGGGATATGTCCACAAAGATATGGCTTCTCTTCTCTATTATTTATTCTGCTGCAAAATATTGCACTGCGTGCATTAAATATTCAATAATACAACCTATATTGAGGGTAACAACCCTCTATGAGGTAGACTAGATCATACCATGCTCCTCATCCCATGACCTAACCCTTGAATACTACCTTACTCGACTCGTCTACAAGACTTATTACAATCAACAACCCATAAATTCATAATAATCAACTTTCTCTATTATTATCTCTCATTCCTAGACCTCCTAAGTCCTTATTTATACTATTTTATCGACTTATAGCCGTTACAGTCTTGTAAAAAACCCTAACCCTATCTTGGTTAGGCTTGTCTACCTACACACCATGTTGTTTTTCTTCCTGCATGCTGATTTTCCTTCTTTTTCTACATGTTTCTTTCTTGGCACCTATTGTGCATGCTCAAAAGTTAGGTCTTCCTTTACAAAAATAGGTCTTTCCAAAAATAGATCATTGTCCAAAAATAGGCCTACACTCTTCCTTCTCAAAATCGACTTCCTTATCAAAATAGGCTTGTCCCCAAAATAGACATCCTTCTCAAAATATCCCTACGCCTAAAATAGACTTCCTTCCAAAAAAAGGTGTACGCTCAACAGGCCCCCAACACTAACATGTGGCTCGTCCCGAGCCACTTAGGTAGTGTTCTCTCCTTGTACATCCTTTTCCAAACTATGGAACTTTATGCGAATTCCTTTCCTTTTTCCCTCATATACGCAACTTTGTTTGTTAGCACCTCAACTATCTACGTTGTTTGCTCTTCCTGTAGTAATGTTCCTCCCTTTGAATGTCCCTATTCCATACTAGCCTTCTCTTCCTCCAGTTATGCAATCATCTATGTTTCTTGTTCCTAGAGCGGTTCGAGTTGGGATTGTCTTTGTTTCTTATGCATATCCATTGTCTTTAAGTCTGTCTGCAGTGTTTTCATTTCCTAAGTTCCCTTCAAGAATTTTATAATACTCATTGTTTTTTGTCGTTGATTTAAATCCTATATTGAAGTGTTGATATTCTCCTCTTCTTCTTCAAACTATTGTACCTTTTCATCCTCTTATAAAACGGTCCAAATATGCGTAGTTATGTCAAACATCTCTTCAACTTTCCTCGCTTCTTTTTCCATCTCCGCTATCTGAAGTGAAAATTGTTTCTCTCTGTGTTCTCGAACCTCCGGAGGAGTCATAAGATTACGATTTTATTTTATCTCCTTTATTTATTTCCTATATCCCTCAATCATTTGTGAATTGTTTTTTTATTTTTTCTTCTGCGCTCCTCTCTTGTGCTTGCATGTTGTCTGGGATACGTTCGTATACTGTTGTTAGACCTTGCTCTAAATTTTCATCGTGTTCTTTCTCCTTCTCTTTTCTGAGGTTAGTTGGTTGGAGATGATTTGTAACATTTCGAAAAATCCCCTAACCACCTCCAAGTTAGTTACATCTGCACAGGATCTGGATTGTACTTCTTGCATTATATTGGCCTAGATTCCATATAATTCTTTTGTGGGTATCTGTGCCACGACTACTTCAAATTTCCCAATTCCCCCCATGGGTTTCTGCGTAGTGTCTTGATCCATTCTGATCATTTGGTGAGTGATTTTGAATGTCTCCCACCCTTGCACTACCATCTATAATGTTTCCTCTCCTTATTTCTACGTAGGGGATCATTGTGTCTTTTCATGTCGTTGCATTGTGGCCTGTGGTATTGCTTGACTCTGTAATTGATGTAGAGTTTCATGGAATTATATGATTTTGAACATGATATATTCTCGTTGTGCCTCAACAACACGGACCACCTCTTCCCCTATCTTTGACTTGTTCCATGATGAACTCAACATCATCCTCTACCAGGGTGATGACTAGGTATTTCATGATATACTTCCTCTTTTTGTGCACCTCTTCTACCTGTGTTATCTTCCTTTTTATCTATGAGGGTTGAACCCCACTCGTTGTAACCTATACCATTTCTTTATGAGCCTGTGATGTATCCCCCTTTCTGGCATCTTTTTGGATGTTTTTCCTTGTCACTGTTGTCTTCCTCCTTGGTATTTTAGGAACTGTGCTACTTCCTAACGGTTGATTCCACGTTGCATTATTTCCAGTGTTATCAACTAGGATAGTTTTTTTTTTCTGAGGAACCTTGTTCAGCCTTTTCCTTGGGCTTGGTAGATTGTGTCTTGGTTGTGTTTTTTGCTAGTTTTGCAACTCGCATATTCCAGTGCGCTGGATGGTCTCTGATTACCCAGTAAATTTATTCCTTTATGATGCAATATTGCATCTCTAGCCATTCCTTCTTTGGATCCGTTGTGGCTTGGATACGCATGTGATTCCTCGATGCCTTGAACTTGGCTATCCCTTCATTTTTATAGACTACATCCATATAAATGCGCCACACATTGGTTGTGCACTATTTTATTTATTTAAGCAACATCGCAAATACTATTTTATTTTCCTCATGTTTTTTATTGTCCTTGGCCTGCCAAAGGGACTCATATATTTCCACATAGCACTTTCCTTTCCTATTCAGAAAGGCTCCCTCTGTTGGAAAAATAGGTGTGCTCATTTCACCATAAAAAATATAGCATTATTGTCACTGAACCATAGGCCTAATCCACCCCCGAGCACCTTAAACTTGACAGAGAGAATAATTTTGGAAGAAAACCCAAGAACCAATAGTCAACCAAGGTAGTGTACCTCTCTCTAGAGCCAGCTTATTACGAAGAAATTCACAATCATAACCAAAGAGAAATTCCAAGCAAAAACCAAAATGGTAGCTGCAGCAACTATAGCTGCAACTCCTCTCTAGACTTGTGCACTACTGGTCAGACTTGTGCACCACTAGTCTTATGCAGTTGTGATAGAGAGTGTGGAATGTGAGTTCTAGAGCCCTCATATATATAGTCCTCCAAGTGACCTAACTGGGTCGACTTATACTCCTGGAGGCTAATAACTCAATAATAAATATTCTCTTCACCCAACTTGTCTCTGAGGGTTATTATCCAATGATTTAGGGTTTCTCTTACTTCATGGAATATTCTAGTCTCACCAGGGCTACATGTAGAGGGTAATATCTCTCACATCTACCATAATATCAACACTCCCTCCTATATAGGGAGGTATTAAAGGAAATGGTGTTGAGAAAAAATAGACCATTCAACTAGTAGAAACATCATAGCCACACAAGATATCTCATGGTCAAATAATGAGCACCATAATCACTATTAGTATCATCTGATAGCATCAATTTCATCATATCTTCGAATCGATACTCCATCGGAGTAATCAGGAATGATGTTATATAATTCACTCACTTCATAGAGTGATACAAGAATGATTCTTCTAATATGGACATATGTCCTCGAAGAATAATCGTTCCAACATATGATGGAAGCCATGCCATGGGATACAAGGAATATTCTTCTAATACATACATTCTTCCTAGAATAATGATTATCCTGGACCATTTTCCACAGGGAGAAATTTTGTCCATGAGCATACTAACTATCCATATAGATGGTAACCATCTCTAACACTAGTGATAGTCTCCATGGAAATCAGAACAATGCCATCCAATAGAACACAACTATGTCTACTCACAGTAGTATACAACTACTATCCAGTGGTACACAACCACTCTTTGTAGAACACTATTACTAACTGGTGACACACAGTCACTCTTAGTGGATCACATCCACCACAGTAGCAAAAAACTACTATCTACAGACACACAATCTCCACAAAATTCATATCAGTTGATATCGACTTGAATAAAAACAATATCATTATATAAATTGAGTCATATAGGCCATTCTTCCACTTACATCTGTGAGATCTGGAAGATCATCTTCCATGAAAAGGTAAAAAATCATCCATGGGATATATGTACTATTATTCTCAAGAATAAAAGAAAAATTGTCCCCTATTTATATGTCTAGATCATTCACCTAAATGGGCCATTCCTCCGCCACTAATAATAGTGAAACCTAGAGAGAATGAATCTTCACTGGGGAATTTTTGTCCCTGATTGTTGAACCTAGATCATTCCTCTCGCACTAAATGTAGTGCAATCTAGAGAGAATGAGTCTTCCCTAGGGAATGAGTATCCAAACCATTTCCTATGGAAATGATTGTCCTCCACCAACCTCCAAAAATGGACCATTCTTCGAAACTGCTCACAACTATGAACTTCAAAAGAATTACTTCCTCGTGAGGAAGACCATTCTACTTGACCACTATTTAGATTGATTGTCAAGAAGAATGATTGTCCTAGACCATTCCCACGCACTGACCACAAGGGGAATCGTTTTCTATGGTACATCAACAATCTATTAGACCATTTTCATTACGAAAATGACTGTTCGATTTGGACCATTTGTTGAACAGGAAAATTCTTGTATGTCATAAATCTCAAAGAACTTTCCGAACTGGAAAGGAATTTCCCATCCTAGACCATTTTCCTGAAATGGAAAATGATTGTCCATAAAGAAATAACATATCATTTATCCCTCCCAATCTAGGAGTAATCACTTCATTTTCCAATAAGGAAGTCATCTCCATGAGCCCAAACTTGTCTCTTAAGTATCCAAAAATTTCATCTTGGATAGAGGATTTACCAAAATATCTTCTATCTTCTCATCTATGGAGATATACTAGAGAACCACTTATCTTTTCTCTAATTTATCATGAAGAATATGATTCTTCATCTAAATGTACATCAACCTATCATGGAACACATATTTATCTGAAAGCTTCACATATCTCTAATCATTACAATATATCATGGTTGAATTCAACACCTGATCAGACGGTCCAAAAATCAACTTATTTCTTCTGTACAATCATCAAAAGTTGCAATAAACTTTTCTTATATAGTGTTGACTGCAACGGACTTCTTGTTTCTTTCTAGCTCATGACATCATGGAAAATCTCAAAATGAAACATATCCAAGTAACACTTTTTCTTTCATTTTCATTCCATGCCCAATCTTAATCTCGTTGAAAAATATCTCAAACATCCCAGAAGAAAATATCTCGTTGAGTATTGTCCAAATACATTAACGAGCCAATAAATTGTCCATATAGAGACGAGTCTACTTGCTTAGAGTATCTCAACCTTGGAAGATCTATCATCATGAGATTTTTCCATGGATTAGAAATCCATCATACCGAACTTCTGAGTAACCAATATGATATACTATCTTTATCATAGAAAACTTTCACCATGCTTTTGTTGTATATGAGATACTCTACATCAAGTTGCTTGAATCCATACAAGGTCATCTTATATCTGCATACATGGGTGTCTTGCTGGTATAAGCTACTTTCTCAATTTTCTTTATTGGGAAGAACAATATTTTACATGTAAATTTCAATCTATGGATGCTGCAAGAGGTATATCTGGTTTACTTGAACAAGTTGTTGTCATAGTGTTTTCCATCCTTTTGGAAGAAACTCTAGTTATGAATCTCACAATTCTTCCATTCATAAGTATTTTTCATATATTGTTACGTACATTTTTCTTCATCACAACTTCCATTTTTCTTGCTTGATTTCTTCTAGTGGTTTCAAACCAAGATGGTAGTATTATGATTCTCGATATACTAACTCGATGTTTGGATTTTCTTTCTTCCTCAGAATATTCATGTTCTTCCTTATGTTCCTCTTTAACTTTTGGGTCCATTGAGTCTTCTATATATTCCATGCCCTTCCTTCTTGAATATTCCAACTTCTTGCTTTCATCATAGGAATGTAGGTGCAGACAGACAAACAAGGATACTTAAGGCCTTTTTCTGAATAAGACTTCTTATACAATCTAACTAAATACATGTTTCTTATCATGGCTTCTACTTCCAATGGGGAACATGGAAATATACTTTATAATATTCACAGATTCTTCAATGGATCATATCATTTAGGATTATCACCCCCTAATCTTGGCTTCATACATGAATGTATCCTCTTCTTTTGGAATTATGCAATCAACTCCCTTCATCTAAGAGAGTCCATGCTTCCGTCTGTATCGTTATTACCTTTTGCAAAGTGTCAGAAGTCTTATCCTAGTTTCCTCTTGATTACTGACCTCTTTCTGGTTTGAATCCTTCTGGGTCTCTCAAAATTTGATTTTGATTTCAGCCTATCTGGAAGTTCTTACTTATATAATAGATTCCTCGGGAATTTGTCCCCAAGTATTGTCAACAAACTTCATCTTTTTCATGCACATTACTTGAGTTGTAGTCATCGTAATAGAAATCCTTATCTTTTTATTCTTCCATACATATTATGTAACTGACCATGTTATTTTCTATGAAATATATACACATGATATGTATAGGAACTATGTAAACATGTTATGTACAAGAATATTGTTACCTTGACTAGAAGAAAAAGTTTTCTTTATCGTGCTCGACTTTCTTGAGGGTTCCCTTTCTTCAACAATTGTTTCTTTGTTTGTTTTATTCCTTTTCTTTAACTCATGATAGTGGTTCCAGTTCCTTTTCTAAAATTGTTTCTTCAACAAATTGTAGTTGATCTTTTAATTGAGAGAGATTCTCATAGAGTATGATGTTATGTTGTTATCATCATTCATTTTCATGTCAGAGAGCTCATTCTTCGGACTTATTACTTGTCCATTTTTTCAGACTGAGAAGAGGTTAGTTAGGGTATCATACATCTTCTTAGATGAGTCAATATAATATATGTAGGGAATCAAGTGGAATTTTACAAAGTCCACTATGTTACTCATAGTTCTTACGTCATTTTCCTTGAACTTTTCCATAATTGCAACGTTTTGAGGTTCCTTCTCTTTTCCTGCTTCAAGTTGTGGTTCCATGATCTTTGATTTCATGATATCCAACAATTTATTCTTGGAAAGGATGAGGTAAATACTTTTATTCCATGCTCTAAAGTTAGAATCCCCTTCTAACGTATTTTCTAACTTCATAGAGTAAGTCATGACTTCTTTGACTTGGTCAACCTTTGACTTTGACCAAAATATCGAAATTGAGATCTTGGGTTGCTAAGAGTACGAGGAGGTGTGCTAGGCTAGGACACACTAAGCTATCCATAAATTAGGTCAAGCTCTCCACTAACGGTTCCTTAACAAGAGGGTTAGGGTTTTGCTATTGTAGAAAAAAATTGACTCCAACTGCAACTGTAACTAAGAAAATCCTTCCAATATATATTCCAATGGTTATAATGTACGAATATAGTGTGGGACCATAACATTTTAGAAAAATAGGTGTGCTTGTTTCACCATAGACAATATAGCAATACTTTCAACCAACCATAGGCCAAATCCACCCCCGAGCACCTTAACCTGACAGAGAGAATAATTATTGAAGCAAACCCTAGAACCAATAGCCAACCAAGGTAGCATACCTCTCTCCAGATCTAGCATACTAGGCATAAATTCCAAACCATAACCAAAGAGAAATTCCAACAAAAAGACAAAATTCCATTTGCAGCACTTGCAACTGCAACTCCTCTCCACACATGTGCACCACTAGTGTTATGCAGTTGTTAGAGAGAGTGTGAGAAATGAGATCTAACACCTTCTTATTTATAGTCCTCCATGTGACCTAACTAGGTCGACTTCTAATTCTAGAGGCTAATAACTCAATAATAAATATTCTCTTGAGACGACTTGTCTCTTAGGGTTATTATCCAACATTTTAGGGTTTATATTTCTTCCGAGAATATTCTAGTCTCTTTAGGGTTACACGTAGAGGTTAATACCTCCCGAAGATACCATAATATAAAAACACTCATCCTTTCCTTCTACATTTTTCCCTATCGAGTAACCCATACATACTGGCTTGGCGCATCGAACTTTGGTGGTGTCATCTTTTATACAGTTTACACACTTTATCGCTTCTTCGCACAATTATAGCTAGGGAACATACTTGTGTCTTTCTATGTGCTCAAAAATCAGTAAGTGTTGAACTACCACATAATTTTTGTACTTTATAAACTTGATAATAATTATTTTCACTTTATCCGTGCATTTCTCCAGGTGCATATTTTCCTGTGCGTTGTCTTTCAATGTTGTTGCAGTAATTGTTGTGTGCGACAATTTTTTCTCACTTTCTTGTTCTTCGTTCAACTGCTTGGTCTTCTTGTGTTTTTCTTCTTTTTCTATTTTTGTTTTCGTGTTTCTTCTTTTTCCACTTCTTATTTATTTTTATCAGTTTTCTTTCCTAATATTCACTATAGTACACTATATACATGACTTTCTTATGCATTGTAACTTTTAGGAGTTAGTAGGTTGATTTTTCGTGTACAATTTTAGTTGAATACCATTGACCATGATTTTCATTTATCTTCCTCCAAATTCCTTTAGCTGCACAAATCCCCCATCTATTACAGTCTTTACTTCATATGTCCCTATTAAATGCATTCTAAACTTACTAGAGTGTTGTAAAAAATTGTTTTGATAAAGAAGAACTAGGTCTCCCTCCTACAAACTTTTCCATTTAATATTTCTATAATACGAGGTTTCGTCCCTTTATTTCTGTACTTCCTGGTGAAATCTTGGAAGGATCTTGTCCTCTTCCATTTCCATTAGTTGGCTTAGCCTCTCTTGTAATGTGCCTCTTTCTTTCATGTTGGTAATTGATGCTATGTGCAGATTGGGTACCAAAAATTCTAATGGAACCACTCCTTCCTGTCCATACACCAATATGAATGGTGTATATCCTGTCAAGTTCTTTCATGTTGTTCTATATGCCCATAATATTGCTGGTAATTTCAAGTCCAAATCATCCATGTTCACATTGCATATCTTATTCAATGAATTTTCCAAAATCTTATTAAAATCATCTACTGTTCCATTTCCCGAGGATGATATGTTGTAATCTTCTGGTAATAGAATTCAAAATACTCATTCATATCCTTGATGGTATTATTAATAAAATGAGTTCCTTTTTCCCTCATGAGAATCATGATACATCCAAATCTCATGATCACTTTCTCAAATAAGAAGTGTGTTTTTTTCTCTGAGCTGCAATATTTGACTAGTGTTGCTTCTACCCATCTTGTTAAGTATTCAGTCACAGTAATGATATATATAGCACCTTACCTTTTTTTTGGTTGATTAATATGTCAAAAAACGTCTATTTCCCATGTTTCAAATACCTGCAAATTCACTTGTGGTCTTAGGGGCATATCATCCCTTTTATTGGGTTTTCCAACCCTCTGCCACACATCATAGTTCTTGAAATATTCCTTGGCATATTTATGGATTGTTGGCCATCATAATGCTATGTGTAATACCTTCCATGCGATATATTTTCTTACATAGTGTCCTCCATCGATACCTTCACGAGATTCTGCCAAAATTTTGGGTCGTTCATTTTGTAATACACATCTTCTCAAAATGTTATCTGCACCCACCTTGTATAAATGACCTACAATGAGTTGATAGTCTATAGCTCTCACTACCATGTTTTTCTTTTGTGCACTGCTAAAGTCCTATAGTGAAACCCCTGTACTTATGTAATCAATAATATCAGTGAAGTATTCATTAGCTATCTGTACTTAAAATAACTGTGCATCAGGGAAGTTGTCTTCCAAGTTCGCAGGTTCTTCTCCATTGGTTTCCCTTTATAGGTGATTAGGTTGTGCATTCAACTTCCTTGGTTTGACTATCACTTTGAAATCAAATTCTTGAAATAATAATAGCCATCTATAGATCCTACCCCCCAACACTAGCTTTTTCACTAGATATTTCAAGGAAGAATGGTCTGTGAACATTTTAAAGTGTTTACCCAGTAATTAGTGCATGCATATTTGAAGTGCATATATCGTAGCTAGGGCTTCTCTTTCTATGGTGTTGCAATTCTTCTCAGATTTTGACAACTTTATGCTTGCGAAGGAGATATGATGGTCTAATTCCTTTGCTCCTGGTTGTTTTATAATTTCTCCTAGTGATATAGTTGATGCATTTATATGCACATGAAATTTATTTTCCCAATTCAGAAATACTAATATAGGTGTTGCTACCATATTTTCATTTAGAGTGTCAAATCCTTGCTAACTACGTAGATTAATGCACCAATGGAAAAAATAGTGTACACTCTAAAGGAAAATATGACTTTATAAACTTCCTTTAATAGCCTACATGCCCCATTGTTTCTCTTGACTCGCACACTCACTTGGTGATGGTAAATTTACAATGGCTGCAATCTTAGCACGGTCAACTAGTAAATCTTGTTTACACACTATATGCCTCAACAATATAGTGTGTTATGTTTTTGACATATTGTAATGATTTCAACCTCAGGATCATCAACAAATATTACTCCCCATATGATCTTTAGTGCTAAATCAGTGTTGGGGTTCTCATGTTTGAATGAGAAGGTTACTAAAATATTATGATGTAATCATGTCCATTCTGTAGTGCCTCTACATATCTCTTGGTATATGTACCAGTTTGATGGGATCCCTTTCAATGTATGAATAATGGAATGAAGCCATTCCTCTAGTGGTGTAATCCTTCACTATGTTCTTCACTTTTACAACTGTTCAACTGATGTTCTTTTCCCATCATACTTTTGGACTCTATTTCTCCCCAGTTCTATGTCATCTAATGTGCAATAGTTGTTTACACAAATACGAGTCTTGAATTGTTTCTTTGTGTGCACCCCACAATATTGCAGTTGTTTCCTTGAGTGCAATATATAGGGAGATCCTTTGATTTTATAACAGTTCGTCTTCATATCTTGTGAAGAATTCCTCTAAGTCATTTATCGCATGAAAACTGGGAGGTTCTCTTATCTCTATACCAACCCATCTTACTAGGCGGTCTATTCTTGCCCACCTCCTTATGGAAAATTCATGTAATCGTTATTGCCAATTCTTCAAACCCATTTTTGGGTGAGAAGCACATGATTTAATTCTTCTCCAACTGAGTACCCCATCTGCAGTTGTTTTAACATAATTTGCTTCTGATGCGGTGGTCCTATACAACTGGTTTATTTATTCCAAATCCAAAAAAGTGGCCTCTACAAACTTTTCTCCTTATAAAGGATCAAATGGTGAAATGACTCTATATTCTCTTGATTCAAAATAAATTTTTCTTGTATTCAGGTTGATTATAGACTCGCTATCAAATTCCCAATCCAATCCAAGTAATGCTAGGTAAGGTGTTGTGCCATCTAATATCTCTATCACATCAAAATATTACTTAGTGTGCAATCCATCGAGATCTACAACCAAACCTTTAAGGCTTCCAATTCGTAACACTCTGTGTTGATTTTTATTTTCAATTGGACATGTGAATAGCCTAGTGTGGGTTCTCCCATACAATGCCATGTCTTCTTAGGTAATAAATTTACTTCAGATCCTGAGTCCAGTATAATATCTCCCATATTGAAATCTCCAATATTAGCATTTACTATGAATTCTTTGTTTGTCCTTATTCTTGTATGGAGATGATTGATTGTTTTCTATTCCAACTTCCCTTATACCCCTATGTTGCATATTTCTAGAAGATTTTGTAATATTTAAATAGATGATGGATCATTCAATATCTTAAGAAATGATTGCAAACATTTGTTTATGGTACTTACTTAGTATGGTCCATCGAGGATGACATCTCGTACATTGGTGGGTTCTGAGTTTGCTATGTGACTAATGTAGAAACAACATTTTTCTTGGGAAAATCCAATGTGGCCTCCTTAAATGTTTTATTTGATTTTTTTGTTTCAAACTTCTTCTATGGCTTAGCATTCTTCTTAACCCATTGGTGTTGAATTCGATCTTGTCTTGTTGCATTAGTTCTTGTCTTGACTCCTCCTTGAGTGACTATATTGATTTTTCTCCCATCATCCCTAGCTTCTATAAAAATCCATTGTACATTATTGTTGTTCTACTTCCTTTTTTCCCACATATTTTCCAAGAGTGTTGGAAAGTCTTATGTGTCATGGTCGGCTGCGCAACAATACATACATGTCATTGATGGAAGTGGAAAATCCCTTGCATAATATCTTGGTTGTTGAAAGTTGTGTCACACTATTGGTTCTCTACCTCATCCAAATCCTCCTCTACCTCTTTCTACACCTCTGTATCCACCTCGATCTCTTCATGGTGCATTGTACTAGGGCACCTGGTTATATTCCACAGGGTTATACTATGGTTGTTTATTATTGTATTGCGGTTGTGCATTTTTGTATTTTTGTTGCACATTGTTGTATGGTGTTGGTACCTATATGAACTAAGGTGCATCTTGTGTAGTTGTCATTTCTTCTTGCACCCTATAAGTATATCAAATTATTTCTCTCATCAAATCCATCGTTCTACAATATTTATCATGATGATCAACTGATTTACAAAAATTTCAATATGAAGTTTTGGGTACTGACTTATACTTATTCATCATTGGACAATGATATGGATCATGCCCATACATTTTACAAATATCTCACCATGGTCCTCCTGTTGGAAAAGGGTTTGGTAGTCTTGTTTCCATATACTCCACAAAATTTGGACATCCGTTCTTATGGTATGCTTATGTGATGCATATCGTACATCAAACAACTTATCTTTTCTCTTTTCCCCTATTCTATTTAAGTTGAAATGTTCGATTCTTAAAATCCTCCTTAAACTCCTCTATTATTGGATCTGTCTATAGATATTGGTTCACTTCTAGTTGGAGGGCTGCGTGCAAATCCTTTGCCTTATTTTGGAACTTATGTTGTCTAACGAGTATTTCAAGTGTGGTAAGAGTGAGTTCAAAAATAAGTTCTTATGTTGCATGTCAATAATTGCATATTTCAACTTACTTTTCAGAAGTTTTAACCTCTCATCAATATCCAAAATATAATCACTCAATTTCTTCCCGATTTCAATCATTTCATTCCTGTACTAGTCTTCTGATCTAGGCTTCTGAAATTCATTTACCAATAGGTTTTTCATGTCTGTGATATTTTTTGGTACTCCCTGTGGACTATATACATCTAAGATCATGTACCATTCTAGTGCACGATATATTAATGTGATAGCTAATTGTGTGATCTTTGTATCCTCATATGTGATTTTGTTTGCTTCCCATATCTTCTCATAGATGAATAAGTGATTTTCAAGGTCCTCTGATGCCTCTCCCAAAAATTCTAGTAATTTGATCGTGGAATCATGTCCTACCATTTTGAACTATGTTGAACTAATTTCTCTTTGTGGTGTATACAATTTACCATTATTTCATGAACTTGATGTCCCATTAATTTTCCTCGATTGGATCATTGTCCTATTTCTTTTCTTCGACTAAAATTTAGTTGTCTAAACATTCATGTTATTTATGGTATATTAGTCGCACATGGGGTTGTCGGTTCCACACTGACGGTGATATGGATTGGAGGTATTCCTTCTATTTCTGACACCAGACCTCATGTTTTCCATTCATATGTTTCACATGTGATTTCCTAAATATACTCCATAATGCAAATATCCTCTACCTCTTCTTCATTGCTTGAAATGCCCTCTCTGTCGGCTATGGCTCTCTTCCTGTTGTTCATTTTATATTGGTGGGGTGTTGTGTTGCACATCTTTATAGTTTTTTCCATTATCTGTTTTATCTGGTCTTCTTCCATCATGATTGGGTCCATGGCCTCCTCTTTCTCTCTCATATCCATCAACTCCTCCATATCTCATGCTCTTGTCACTGCTTCCCCCCTTCCCCCATGCATGCAGGGAATTTTAGCTGTCTAATTCTATGGTGATCACACTGTTGTCATACAATAAAATCTTGATTGAAGTATACAATGATATATTGTACCTACCTCTCGGTGACTTTAGAAAATATTGCTCTACTATAGTGTAGGAATTTGTGGTATCTACTCCAAATTCGGTGATAAACCCTGCAACAATATTGTCTAACAAGAAATATATTATGTGTGTAATTTTTTTATTAAATTGTTGTAACTATGCAATATCCAGAAGATTCCACTTCATTTGTGTGAGTCGATTTTTAGGGAGGTTGTCATTTAACTTCAATAACCACTCCTACAAAAAATGTGGGAAATCACAGAAAAATACATGATGCAAGTTTCTAAACACGTACTTATCGAGATATTTGTGCAGTGTTAACTTTGGGTTTCTTTTATCCTTCTATGTAAAATCAATTTTCTTTTTTTTCAACCATATTTCAATCTCCTCATTCATTGGATTCCATGGACTTAACATTCCCTTCTATACTTTCATCCTCTGTGTGTTTCTTCCACAGATCTCGTCCACTCAATCTCGTGCAATTCTACCCATCAACTAAGCCATTTGGTGGTTATTCTTTTACTTATTCTTAGGATGACCTAGGTTTTGATCTCAAGCAAGTTTCCAACAAAACCATAAAAAACTATCGGACATCCTGGTAAACCAAAATGAAATGGTGTGCACAGGGTGCACAACGCAGCCTCATCTGAGATAGCTTTTATGGAGGACTACAATAGTCAGGTATTTGTAGTCTGGGAATGAGTGGGGATCTATGATTGTGTTCCTTATTCCTTATGCATTATCCTTGTTAATTATTCAATTACTTCTATGATTTATTCATCTTTTAACCTATGCATGCATGTTGTTATAACTACTTTCACCATTCATTCTTAATATAATGATCAACATAAAGTAAAACATCCATTAACAATCACACATAACACAAGGTTTATTGTGATTCACCCCCTCCTTGGGCTACGTCCACAAATATTTGGCTTCTCTTCTCTTTTATTTCTTCAGTTGTAAAATCTTTCACTGAGCAAATTACATCTTCAGTAATACAATCAAGATTGAGGGTAATAATCCTCTATGAGGCAAACTAGGGCACACTAGGCTCCTAAGCCTATGACCTAATCCTCAAAGAATACCTTACTTGACTCTTCTACAAGACTTATTACAATCAACAACCCACA
Source organism: Picea engelmannii (assembly GCA_009831015.1). Lineage (NCBI taxonomy): Eukaryota > Viridiplantae > Streptophyta > Pinopsida > Pinales > Pinaceae > Picea > Picea engelmannii. The sequence continues at coordinate 2,497,228 of ML776606.1, forward strand.
AATTCATAATAATCAACTCTATATGTTATTATCTCTCATTCCAACACCTGCTAGGTCCTTATTGATAATATTTTATTTTCTTATAGCCATTGCAATCTTGTCAAAAAGCCTAACCCTATCCTTGTCACACTTTTCTCCGTGCGTGCCATGTTTTTTTTCCTTATGCCAGTAGAATATTTGCATCTTGAACAATTAGATGTAAGAACAATGTTTCTCCACGGGGATTTGGAGGAAGAGATTTATATGCAGTAGGCACATGGGTATGAGGTCAAAGAGAAGGATAATTTGGTATGTAGGTTGACGAAGAGATTGTATGGTCTAAAACAAGCTCCAAGGGAGTGGTATTTGAAGTTTGACAAGTTTATGACATAACAAGGTTATAGTAGATATCATTATGATAAGTGTGTTTATTTTAAAAGGCTAGAAAATGGAAGCTATATTATCTTGCTATTGTATGTAGATGACATGCGAATCTAAGCCCTAAGCCTAAGACCTTTCTAGAAAAGGAGGGGGGAATTCAGTGTGACCTTAATAAAAGAGAATTTCAAAAAAAAAAACAAAAAACAAACAAACAAAAAAATATAACTCGGACCATTATCCTCTCATTATCCATGTCGACTTTTTAAACTATCCTCCATCACCTTGATCTTCCAGTATCCATCTCCCTTTTACTTGGGCAGTTCACATTACTAAATCGCCATCCCTCCCCGTAATTCCTCTTTATTCGTTTTA
>ML776606.1:2500858-2533196 GCA_009831015.1 Picea engelmannii
TGTCTCTAAAAGAGTGATTTTGAGAGATTGACAAGTGTAACTTTCTTCATGAAAATGATCTTAAAGAAGAGCTAGATCTTCTATCACCATGTCATTATCATGTCATCATCTTGATAACCAAAAATGAGGATAACACTTGGTCTCTTTTTTCCGAGAACCACGCGGTTGGAATTGGTGAAGGCTTTAATCATGGTGAGTGGAAGACTCGCCATAAAATTATGTCTTTGATTGAAGGTAAAGTTTGGAGGATATATTAACGAATTGAAACCGTTGTCCTTTATGGTTTGGGAATCGAGCAACTTTTTCATAAAGCTATATCCAAAAAATTTCCGATTAAGCTTACCAAATTCTAGGCATGCACGCGTTCTTCTCAATAGACGTGCTGGCAGATTAAGCCCCTTCCAGTGCAGTGCCTGCCCCAATATCCGTAGAGACCCACAGACCGCCAGGCGTTATTAATCCTTAGATGTCCAGAACGAAGCTCACGCCTGCCATCTCTTTCCTTTCTTCTCTGAAGGTCTATATACCTATAGCGTATCAACTGATTTATGGGGAAAGGGTTATTGGAGGACTGCCAGGAATCCTTCCCACAGGTCTTGTCCTCGTTTTTACTTAGCATACATGAGAGTGTTGGCTAAACTTTAGGTACAACCATAGGCACAACCAATTCGGCCTCCCAATCCTGGCGAACGGTGTGCAATTGAAATTCACGAATTTAATTTGTCGTTTTAGAATTTGGTACAATAATGCTGCTCTGCGGTAATCATGGATTTCTGGTCGACTTCATTCGTGATTTAAAATTGTCATTTCCAGAATTAGGTTAACATTGCCGTCCCACCTTAAATATGGATTTCTATCGTTTAAATCTCTGGATTATTATTGAGTGGTGTGATATTGGGGTTGATTTTAGGGCGGATTTATTAAATTGGTTAATGGTAAATTGTGGACTATTATTAAGTGGTGCGATATTAGGGTTAATTTTAGGGCGGAATTATTAAATGTGCCTTGATTGAATATCTCTGGTGTGTTTGATAAGAGCTTCAATTCTTATCAAAGTTGATTAGAAATTTAAAACTTACCCTTATCACTATATTGCAACCGGGATTATAAATAAGTAACTTTATTTTATTTATCAAATGTGTAGATTATTATTTAGCCAAATTTTGGTTGTATGGTGAGAGTTGGTTTTATCAAATTGATTATGAAGTATAAATAGGCCTTAATATTCATGTTGTGAATGTGTGACATCGAATCATCAGGATAAGCCTGAAATGAACATTATACTTGCGTGTTAATTCTTGGGAAATAATTGCATTTGCTATTGTGGACAACCCTAATTTCGGTTATTCTAAGGTTGAAGATTTATTATTGTGAAATTGTTAATTTATTCACATGTCGCAATTGTTGGTTAAACTTATACCCTTGGTTGTTGAGGATATAAATCTAGATAAATAGTTGCGTTGTTATTTAACTATGTTTTATTATGTAATGAATTTAATAGCTTAATTTGCAAGGGAATACTTGTATAATTTGCAATAAAAATAATTGCTTTATTCGCAATATCAATATTTGTTTAATTGTCTTGGTATTGGCAATAATAAGGTTGTTTTAAATTGCCAGGGCAATGATGGTGGTTGATTCACAATATTAATATTGTTTTATTTCCATTAATTTGCAATAATGAGGTTGTTTTAATTTGCAAGGTCAATGATGATGGCTAATTTGCAATATTAATGTTGCTTGCTTGCCCTGGTATTACTTGTTTAAATTGCAATAATAGTATTGTTTTAAGGTTAATGATGATGGGTGATTCGCTATGTTATTATTTGTTTAATTGAACTATTCATGATGAATCTTGCTTAATTTAATGTTTTTATTGTTTAGGATGCAATAAATGATGTTGCGTAAGCTGCCATGATGAACTTGTTTTATTTAATGTTATTATGGTTTAGAATGCGATATGATGATGTTGCGTAAGCTTCCATGAAGAACCTTGTTTAATTTATGCTATGGATGTTTAAATGAAATGTAATAATGGTTCTTAAGCTACCATGTTAACCTTGTTAAATTAGTGTTGATATTGTTAAAATTTACCATGTGATGATGATGCCCAAACTGCTATGCTAACTTGTTTATTTAATGTTATTATCGTTAAATTGAATGCTAAGGTTGAATCTTAAACTACGATAATAATGTGGCTTAAATGCAATGGAAGTACTGTCTAAATGCAATAATAATATTCGTTTTTATTTGCAATGTTAATAATGACGGTAGAATCGCAATGTCAACCTTGGATTACTCGAAGTGATCGTGATGAGCAATTGGTACCTATGATAATTAATGGAGAAACTGGTCTTGATGGACGTCTTCGGGCCCCAATAATGGTTGGTCGACTGGAGTCCTCCTGACTTGCATCTCCTGTAGAGGGCATGATTGTCCCTGATTTTGGTAGTACCTGGGGGTATTGTATTGCGTAGTATGTTCGTTTTAGGCGGGATATAGACACCTCTTGTAGCTTAGTATTTATGTCTGTGTGTAAATCCGGTCGAAGGAATCCAGTGCCGTATCAAGAGTCTCGGGTTGCTTAAAGGCACAGGTCCACTCTTGCGACAAACTCTGAGCCATATCAGTAGTCTCGGGTTGTTTAAAGACACAGTTCCACTACTGCGACTTTACTGTTGGATTCTTCCATTCTGCGCCAATACTGTACCTAACCCCTGGTGTCTTTTTCTGCTTACAGCTGCTAGTTGCACGACTTATGTCCAGGGGCGTTTAATTCTTGTTGTCACTGGGATATGTTGGGTCATCTTGTTTGTGTTCGTCTTACTTGCGTCTTGTTGGTTCGAGTGGTGACGTAGAGTCGAGGGGGTTGTTTCTTCTACACGCGCGCACACACTTTAACACCAAAAAAAAAAATAAAAAAATTTGCACCTGTTGATAGAGTAGTTGTCCTTAACTAGAAGGGTTGTTACATATGGGTGATAGGAGGAAGTAACTTGTGGTTATGGTTGGGAGTAACTAGATTCTCTCCTCATTGTTTCTGCAGTATTTATTTTTGGATCATATATGTTTTCATATATTTTATTTCTAAGTATTACTAGTAGTAATTGATAGTTATAGTCATAGATATATACAAACAAGTATTCTCAAATAACTAGAATAATAATTTGAATATAATCTTCTTAAAAGAAAATAAAGATAATGTATTTTAGTTAGTAAATTATTCTCAAATAACTAAAATAATAATTTGAATATAATCTTCTTAAAAGAAAATAAAGATAATGTATTTTATTTGGTAGTGTAACTAGCATTTCTCAACAATATTCTTAGTGTTATTATTTACTTCTAATGAATAGAAAGATGGAAAAAAATATGAGAAAAAAAAAATACTAATATTAATATTGATCATTCTTGGATATAATATAAGAAAAAAAGGATTTTCAAACATCTCTATTATTTTCTTTACCTGCAAACAATATTTATATTGTTTATTTAAATTTTGTAGAGAGTTGAAGTATGAAATTTACTTATTGAAAATATATATATATATATATATATAAAATAATATTTAACAATGATATGTAAGTAAACAAACAAATAGTGACAAAGTATTTGTATTCATAATGATATGTAAGTAAACAAACAAATAGTGACAAAGTATTTGTATTCATATAGTTATACAAATAACAATAAATGAAATTCATTAAAAAAAACCGCTATTGGGATATCACTCTTTCCAATGTAGAATTCTTTAAATAAATAAAGGTAAACATAGTAAATATATCAGAACAATATTTTAGTGCATACTTAAAACTCTTTTATTCCGAGAGAATAAGCCATATGTATACATTCTATAAATAAATAAAGGTAAACATATAGAACAATATTTTAGTGCATACGTAAAAAATAAAAGTATACAACTCTTTTATTCCGAGAGAATAAACCATATGTATACATTATATACATACAAAACCCTAATAGGAAATGTTCTTCCTATGATTAATTTATTATATTGACAAGAGCAAGAATCTACTTATATATATATTTATTAAACAAGAAATGTGGAATCAAATATGTATATACATATGATTATAAAAACTATAATGTATATTTAATAGAACCACTCATAACACACATAAGAAAGGGAATAAATGTATATTTAGTAGAACCATGATAAATATTATATCATCGACCTCAGAGGGAACGATGCGTATGACATAAAAGGCTATAAAAAATGTTAATAGTGAAAATAAAACCCTTGTTATTTAAGAGTAAAATAAACCCAAGCTATAAGGTTAGGGTTTAAGAATTGAAGAAATATATTATACATTATTGGAGATTAAACAAACTTTGCTACAGTAAAAGAGAATAGTTGAACGTATTTATACAGTCGAGCTTGCTACCACGATCAAATAGTTATAGAAAAAATACTTTGTACTTTCAAAGAGTGATGGGTGATTCGGTGGTTTTTGATGCTTGGAAAAGATCCGTCTCATTTTTTTCCCCTTGTCACCGGTCGATTTGTCGGCCAAGTAAAAACTATTTTCATAGTTTGAAAATGGGTATGTGTCGACTATGGAAAAAACGATGGTCGTAATTTGCGAGAGGGATTTCCTGCAACAATACAAAATTTTTATATAAAGGATAATGGATGTTTGGTAATGTAAATAAATTTCTTTAAGAAACTATAAGAAATGTTATCACCTAGACGGTTGTCCAAGAAAATTCCATCAAGGTATAATATCCATCTACTAGAACATTGTTGGCATTCTCTACATAAGATAACGAAGTAATTGTATTACTCCCAAGAAAAGTAGATGAAGCTGTGACAATATAATAGAGAAACAATCCACGGGTTAGCTAGTTTCTTACCATGCGAGGACCCTACGACGGAGGGAATTGGTGGCTTAACCAGCCTGTCAAAAACCGTAACAGTTGAATTAATTACAAGCATTGTCTCTGCATCAATATCAGTACTAGATAGGTTTAGAGTGGAAAATAAGCACAGGGGAAATATAAACAAATCATAAATGCAAGTTAAATATGTTAGACGAATAATGAGATACTTCTAGAATGAATTAAATTTAGAATATTTTTTTTAGAGGTGGTTTCATTGTTACAGAGATTGGGTTTGAAATCATGTTAGATAGGAGTGTGATCAAACTATAAATGTAATTGATCTCTTTGTATAATTCAAATTGTGTGAACTCCGTCTCACGACTGTGCGTTCCTTTGATTTATTATATGGTATCAGAGCTCAGGTGTGAGAGAGTCACCACTACCGTGAGTTGTTCGCTGGTGAACGAAACTGTGAGCGTGAAGGCTGGAACTGAGAATTGCAATTTCTCCAGATTGGAGCTGTGCACTGTAGATGTGCGCTGATCCTGCTTGTCCAAGGAGCATCGTCTCCAGTGTGAAGAAGAGGAGCCTGCGTTGCCCTGTCATTGCTGCCTCTAATTACCCACAAATAATTCTGTTGGCTGAGCTAAAGTCCATGCCTACGTTCTTGTGTCCATTTTTATTGTTGTCCCTTCTCACCTTTTTGTTGCAGCATTTTCGACTGCACTCGCTAGAGAGACTAGCTACGTACTGTGATAGATTCAACTATTTGTTCGAGTATTTTTTTTAGAGATCGTCGCTGGTGATTGAGCTATCTGTTAGAGTGCTATTGGCGTTGTGATTGATATCGTGGAGCCACCATTCTTCAATTGCTGCCGCGTGCTGCAATTTCCTGGTATCGTTGTCATTAGTTTTCATCAGAAGAAGTTTGTTGGGAGGTAAAATAAAATCAAGCAATAAGTTTTTTTAAATTTTGGCAATAATTGATACGCCTGAAGATGGCAAACCGTCTAGCCGATTCATATTTAAATGAATCCACCAAGCTTGATGGTGAAAACTATGTAAACTGGAAGTTTAAGCTGACCACCATTCTCAAGGCATACAGCCTATGGACGATTGTCAAAGGTGATGAGTCCAAACCCACTACTGCAGCCTCAATTCCAGATTGCTATAGGAGAAAGTGTTGTTGTGCATGTCCGTAAAGGACAACATCATTCCTCATATAAGGGACTATAAAACTTCCAAAGAGACTTGGGATGTCCTTAAAGGTTTGTTTGAAACCTCTAATGCAAACTGCATTTTATTTTTTAAGATTAAGCTACTATCTATCAAAATGGAAGTCCATGAAAACATAAACAATTTTGTTTCCAGAATTAAAGATTTAGGTCATAAGCTGTGTGACATTAGTGAAATAGTTTCTAGTAGCGATTTAGTAACTTTTTTTTTGAAGGGTTTAGTCCAAGACTATAAAGTCCTTATTTCAGCACTCTCAGCTAGACAAACGTCTCGTACATTTGATGAATTGGTTGGGATTCTTCTTTAAGAGGAAGAGAGAATGAAGAATTTTGATCTGGATTCAGGCTAAGATTTGGCATTGATTGGAAGAGGCAAAAGATCATACCGTGGGAAACCATGGGACACGAACAGAGGCCGGTTTCAAGCAAGGCAAAAAGGTATGACACATCCTTATTCTTATGTTAAGAGAAATGTTGAATGTGATTATTGTGGAAAACGTGGACATCTTGCTAAATATTGCTATAGAAGAAAGAATCATGAATCAAATCAAAGACATAGAAGGCATAATGGAAATTTCATGAATAGAGACACTTCAGTTAATGATGGATTTAAAAATCTTAAATTGTTTATTTCTGAAGCTCCACTGCGTGTTGAAACTATGATGCGACTGCTTGGTTCATAGATTATGGTGCATCAACTCATATGACATGTAATAAAGAATGGTATAACGAATATTATGAGAAAACGGATGGCACACACATTTAACTAGGAGATAACAGATCACATAAGGTCCAAGGCTATGGAGTAATAAGTGTGAACTTACCTAATGGACAATTGAGACAGATTCATAATGTGATATATGTTCCTGGTATTAAAAATAATTTGATATATGTTTCAACTATCACTAATAATAATCTAAAAGTGGAATTTGATAAGTTGAGGTGTGTTGTGAAAGATGTCCAGAATCACTATAGGGTTGTTTCCACAGGTACTAGCATTGGTGGATTGTATAAATTGGATGTGAAATGAAGCGTCATGTTGCATTGACATCCACAACAATGTCAACAAAAGAATTATGGCACCAGAGCTATGGACACCTAAATTACAATGATTTGATGTTGTTACAACGAAAAACTAAGGTAGAAGGTCTTCCTTCTATGAAGAATGATCAATTTCCATGTGAATCATGTGCACTTAGTAAACAACATAGAGAGGAGTTTCCTGTTCATATAGATAAAAGAAAAACAAACATTCTTGAATTAATTGTACTGATGAATGCGAACCTATGCAAACTAGGTCACTTGGTGGTGCTTCCTACTTTCTTATTTTTGTTGATGATAGATCTAGATATACATGGGTCTATTTCATAAGGAGTAAAAGTGATGTTTTTGAGTACTTCAAAGAATTCAGAACTATGACTAAAAAACAAACAGGAAAATGTATTAAAGTTCTCGGATCTGATTAGGGTGGTGAATATACATCAAGTGCATTTAAAAGTTATTGCAAATTTCATGGGATCCAACAACAATTTACAGTACCTCATACACCTCAGGAAAATGGTGTTGCTGAGAAGTGGAACAGAACACTAGTCGAGTGTGCTCGCAGTATGCTTCAAGGTAAATACATTTCTAATGGTTTTTCGGCAGAAGCTATTAACACTGTTGTTTATTTAAAGAATCGTAGTCCAACTAATAAATTAGATTTCCAAACTCCTTTTCAGATTCTTTATGGGTATGAACTTGATGTTAGTCATTTAAGAGTATTTCGATCCTAGTTCACATAAATTGTTTGCAAGTAGAGATGTGATGTTTCATGAGAATGCAAATAAAGTTGATACAATGAATGATGCATATGCTTGGCATAATGATAGTGATAAACATGTCAAAATAGATGCAATGGTCAAACAGGTACAGGAAGAGGTACAGATACAGGTTCAAGAAAGAAATGAAAGCAGTATGGACACTTCAAGCAGTTAGGATACATCAAGTGCAGAAGAATCACAACAGAGCAGGAGATGAGATGAAAGCAATGAAGGACCAAGAAGGTCATCACAACAAACTCAGCCACCTATAAGTTATAAATACTATGCATTGATGTCTCATGTCATGAATGTTGTAGAACCTATAAACTATAATCAAGCTAAAGAACATGAATAATGGATAAATGCTATGAATGATGAATATGATTTCCTTATGAAAAATAAAACATAGGAGTTAGTTGAACTACCTGAAAAAAAAATGTCCCTATTGGAAGAAAATGGTTGTATAAATGTAAATTTAAAGCATATGGTAGCATTGACAAATATAAGGCAATATTAGTTGCAAAAGGATATTCCGAAAGGGAGGGAATTGATTATGAAGATAGTTTTGCACTAGTAGCTAAATTGAATACAATTAGAGCACTGATTGCTTTAGCTACAAAACATAATTGGTCATTACATCAGTTAGATTCCAAATATTCTTTTCTAAATGGTGATTTAAAAGAAGAGGTTTATTTGGTTCAACCTGAAGGGTTTGTCAAGCAGGGACAGGAGCATCTTGTCTGCAGGTTAAAGAAAGCATTATATGGTTTGAAATAGGCATCGAGATGATGGTATGTAAAGATACATACCTTCTTTTATCAGAATGGGTTTGTGAAAATAAATAATGATCCTAATATTTATGTTAAGAAAGATGAAGAAGGAAATGTTGCTTTAATATCTTTATATGTAGATGCTCTTGTTATTACAGGAATTGCATGCAAGTTAATTGAAGAGATTAAAGTTCAGCTATCTCAAGAGTTTGAAATGAAAGACCTCGACGAATTGCATTATTTTTTAGGACTTGAGGTTTGGAGAGATTCTGGTAAAACATTGATCACTCAAAGTAAATACACAAAAATAATTCTTAAAATGTTCAACATGAGTGAATGTAAAGGTATGTCAACTCCCTTAGAATAGAATGCAAATTTGTACAATGAAGATGGATCTAAAGAGGGAGAGGGTATTTTATATCATCAATTGGTGGGAAGTCTAAACTACCTCACCACTACAAGGCTAGACATTGCATACTCAGTCAACATCCTTAGTCAGTTCATGACTAAGCCTTGAGAGAGTCATTGGAAAACTTCGAAGAAAGTTCTTCGATATCTGAAAGGAATTGTTAATTTTGGTGTTATGTATACTAATGATTGTGATATTGAGTTGACAGGTTACTCTGATTCAGATTGGGCCGAAAATCATGATGACAGAAAATCAACTTCAGGATATGCATTCAACATAGGTAGAGGAGTCGTGTCATGGAGCAGTAAGAAACAACCAACTATTTCTTTATGGTCAACATAAGCAGAGTACAAATCTCTATGCAATGCTACTTGTGAAGTTGTTTGGTTAAGGAGAATTCTTGAAGATATTGGCAATAAACAAATGGGACCAATTATTCTCAAATGTGACAATCAAAGTCCTATTAAATTGGCACATAACCCAATTTATCATGGCAGAACTAAACATATTGAAATTCAACATCATTTTGTAAGAGAAAAGATACATTCAAAGGAAATTGACTTGATCTATTGTAATACGACTGATAATGTGGTTGACAAATTTACCAAGCCTCTTGGAAAGATGAACTTTGAAAAATGTAGGAAACAATTAGGAGTGATAGAAAATCTATTTCTTCATTAAAGGAGGATGTTAGAAGAATAATGAAGATACGTCTAGAATGAATTAAATTTAGAATATTGTTTTAGAGATGGTTTCATTGTTACTGAGATTGGGTTTGAGATCCTCTTAGATAGGAGTGTGATCAAACTATAAATGTAATTGATCTCTTTGCATAATTCAAGTTGTGTGAGCTCCGTCTCATGTGTGTTCCTTTGATTTATTATAAAATAACCACAATTAAAACTATAACCTGAACCCGGAAGTAAAATGACATCCATGTGAATACTTTGTAAGTCTATGTTTGGAAACAAATACAAAGTCCATAAAGTGAGAGGAAAAGGAGTTGAGATCTATGTTTTCCCTTCAAACCTAGCTCATGGAAAAGATGGTAGGGTAAACACACATAATCATGCTATGTTAATAGATCATATAAGTGCTGGAATAGTTGTAGTTGGAAGTGATGGCGCCAACAAAGTGGATATGAACCGGAGATAACACGATACTTGTAATTATTGGCATCTTTGGTTTTAAATCTGGCTGGCATACCTATTTACAACTAGTGACTATTTAACTACAACTGTAAGTTATTCAATGCTAAGTCGTATTCCCTCAAACTACAATGGAAAATGAACATTTGTATACGTTAAGCATGGGTTCAACCCACCTCACCTTTAATGGGGTGTTAAACTCATTCATATATATTTGTAGTGGAAAATATCAAAGATTTGGATCGAGGAGAAAAGTAGAATGAGTAGGTTAGGATCTCTCGAGAACATATCTTATTTAAGCTTCACAAACATTCTTAGTATATGAAAAGGGTAGCACATAGTGGGAATAAATAATTTAATGTATAGATCAATATTTAGAATTAAAAGGATTGAGGAAATGGTTGCGATACATCTAAATGAGGTTCATATGTTGTAATTATGTATTTGATGTTTAAGGACCATAAAGTTTGTAATGTTAAATATAACCTTCTAAATTTAATAAAAAACTACAAAATAGTACATATGTTGAAATAATGGTTGGTAGATGATATTGATGAGTTGTGATAGGACTAGATTTGATGTTGGATAATCTGCTACTTGAACCTTTAACGAGTTATAGAGAAACTAAATATGACATAATTAAAGACCAATATTGTTTTTAATATCATTTAAAACGATATTAAAACAATTTCAGAAAAAATAATGATGAGTATACTGCCATAATAGTCGCTATTCTTAAAGAAACAAAAAAAATGGTGTTTGGTGACGTTGCAGTAACACCAAGACCCATATTTTTAGTTTCACCTCAGTTATATTTTCATTTAACTCCTTATATAAAAAATGCACTATGGTATTACTAGCTTTGTAATAACGTCCTTTCCATTTATCTTATGCTTCATGTAGTGACTAGCTGAAGCATTCAACCCTCTAATACTTTGTATGAGGCATTTGATTTTTATCATCATTGTTATTCAATTTGTGGGACTCATATAAATATGTCTCTTTTAATATTGGTATTTCAGTTGGGTGGGCCTTAGTTAATTTTTTTTTGGATATTTTGGGACATTATGATTTCATAAATTGAGAAGAAAAGAACTATTATTTTACTTATTTTTGAAGGTAGTAATAATATTTTTGTAAGTTTTATTAAGGTTTTGTGATGGAATTAGTAATCATCATCATAGTGGACTAGCTACTGAGTCATAGAGAATTTTGATTTGGATGGGGATAGTAAAAGTCTTTCAAATAGTATGACTAGTTTGAATTTTACTGAACTGTGGAAGACCATTTGACATGGTTTTGAAGATGTAAATGAAATTATAAGTTTAATATAATTTTGAGCAAATTTTCTTTAAACTTGCGTTTATTATTTTCGTGTCTTCAAGTCATAGACATAAGTACATATTCAAATCGTAGACATAAGTACATAGAGTTTCAAAAATTACTTTCCAAAATATTCATGGATACTCTGGTCCAAATATTCTTGATAAAGGTTGAGACCCTTAATTTTTCTTGTATTCTTTTAATACAATTTCTATCTCAACATTATTGCACAACAAATAATACCAACCTCGTTGTGCTTACTATAGCTTCCAACCTCATTGTGCTTACTATAGCTAACCTCATTGTGCTTACTATAGCTGCACTACTTGTATTCTCTTTGGTATTTGTTTTGGTGATTTTTTCTTGCAATAAGCGCAATACATAATTAGCACACTTAGACAAAATCGATTTATCTTATCCTTCATGTATATAGCTGTAATCTTATATTTAAGAATTTATTTGGGTTCTTTCCTTCCTTTCTGCAATAAAAAAGAATCTTTTACAATTGTAAATAATTTATAAACACTATATTGCAAAATATGAATATTCTCCTGGTATATTATTATAACCTTTTCCATTACTTCTACAATGAATATCACAATATTCTTTACTACATAAAAGATTAGATTGTATAAAAATTTATCATTCATTCTCTATTGTAACACCACTCTAGATGTTTGCACTAATATTTATGAGAATGCAATAAACAAGAAACTTAACAGATAAAGAATTTTAAAATCACATATATCACAAAAAAAATTAAAGAAGACATATTTGGGCCTGTTTCAAAACTTGAAACAAATTGAGTAGAGAATGAGTTTGTCCCAACCAAGATTACTTGTTCCTCTCAATCCTAGCCTAAATCATTATTCCATAGGGACTGAAAATTTGTATAACCTTCTGTAGGTAATTCATATTTTTTTTTTTCTCAGAAACACCAAACTCAATTCCCCTCCACAAGTAATCAACAACATCCTACCTCCTCTATACATGTTTCTCTTCTTCCTTTCATAGAAAAATTATAACTTTCCTAGGTATTTTTTCCAAGTTAGCCTCATCCCTAACCCTAAGGAATCTTCTTGGCCTAACTTTGTGCTAACTTGTTCCCTCACCTCTCATATCTTTGGGGGTAGGTTTACAATTGTCCTAGTGCACAATATTTACTAATCTCTTTTCACTCCTCCATGAAATAATGATTTACTCTTTATAATTGGATTCTCTAATTAATTTGTTTTTAGTAAAATAAAATAAATTAAAATAATATTTACAAAATTATTCATCATCATCAATGTTTATGACGATATAAATTTAACATAAGTTTTCACAACATAACTCCTCAAAAATTAAAATATTCAAATGTTTATAAATGTAGGGACATTAAATCACTAGTTATCACTCTATTTTCAAGGACACCCCATTTCTTGTGCTCCTTAATGAGTTGGATAGCTCCACCTGCCAATTCCTCACATTTCCATTTTTTTGGAGATTAACACAAATTCATTTCCTCGGAATGATGGAACCATGCTTCTGTGGGACATAAAATTCTAGGTAATTTATTTACTACCTTCCAATTTACATTTTCATCAATTTTAAATTTGAATTTAGCTTGAAATTTGAGACTTTCTTCTATTTTGTTTCTCACTCCATGTGATGTTCCATTTTGATTCAACTTGCCTTGGAGCAGGTGCAATAAGAACTATGACTAGTGAATTTGATTTTTACTATATTGAACCGATGCTTCCACTTAAACACCTCACATCTTATGTGTTATAAAAAAAAATTCCCAATAAAAATAATGGCTATTCTTTTCAAACATAAAAGCACTAGTACATTCCATTTAACCAAGTGAAAATGTAACATACCCCATATTCCACTATTTTTTGTTTTTTGTGAAGGTAATAAAACTTTATCATCATTGTCATCGTCAACTTGCATTCGACTTCTTATCATTTGATTTGTTTAGGTCACCAACAAATTTATTTCAAACATCATATATAAACTTTTTTTCATTCGAGCCTATTAACATATCTTAAGTTAAAAAGAATTTATAATGACTTCAACTCCAAGTCTCCATATATGTTAGAAGGGACCCCAATTGGATTGTCATTATATAAAATCATATAATAGCTGATATATTTCCTATTTATGATATTGTTGTTATCCTCAATTATTGTAGGGTCTTAGATGTACAATTTATATCCTTACGTCCTCATGAAGTTTTGTTCCTTTTATAAACATAAATAAATATTCTAATGTATTTTAGAATTTATGCTCCAAGTCCCATATGAGCTATAATGTCTACCCATGAACACAAATGGTCAAACTTAATTAACGTGAATACTTGAATTAATAAGAGAGAGAAATTATATTTGAGCTAGAATAGATTGATGGGAGTTAAAATTTACCCTGTGCTTATCCCTCCTTGGACATCCTGGTAATATGGTCTAGAACAACCATCCCTTTCCACATTGGTGTAATCACATGGCTACTTAAAACATGAGGTAAGGAAGTACTTCGGTCCTTCTGTAAGTTACTAAGCACCGCGCTCGAGGTGTTGGTTGTGGAGCTTGGTTATCTTCTTGATTCAGAGGTCTTTGTTTTCAGCCATGTTTATACCCCATGAAGACTTTAAACCTCATAAAAATGTACACTCCTCCATGCGGGGGAGTGCAAGTGTGGATTTCCCCTACTACAGGGTCCGGGGGGCATCCCCTTGGCTGGAGGGTCCGGAAGAAAGCAAGTCCCTGGAAGGAAAATTTGTCTTGTAAATGTATATTGTAATTTCATAGTAAATCTGGACTGTTCATTATAAGGTGATAGACGGTAGAAGTTATGTTAGGGGTTTTTTCCCTAGAAGGAAACCCTATTTTATGAGGGAAATGTATTGCGGCTATGTATCATTATGAATATTGTACTCTGAGTGAGGATACTGTGAGAGAAAGAAGATGAAGTTACAACGAGTGTGTTGTAGGTGTTATCCCTTCATTTGTTGAATAATAAAAATGAAGGATCTGGAAATTTCTCTAGACATAGCGCACACTGGGTGAACTAGTATATATTTGTCTCTATTGTATTTTGTATATTCTATGTTTTATTTCCGCATTTGTTTTATTTTATTTCTCCACAAACTTGTTTTTATAACAACTGGTATCAGAACGAAAGGTAACTCACAAGAAAAGAGGGTTCCTCATTCGAGTGGGAGTAATGGTGGAAGATGGAAAGTTTAGGGTCGACAAATTTAATGGACAAAACTACCAAATATAGAAGATGAAGATGGAAGATTATTTATATCATAAGGATCTATTCCTACCATTGGGTGGAATAGAAAAGAATTCAATGACCAAGAAGGATGAAGAATGAGAGGTTCTTGATTGAAAGGCAATAGGAACAATAAGATTGAGCCTCTGAGCATCAATGCCTTTCAATATTTCAAAAGAAAAGACAACGAAGAAGTTGATGGACACATTGGTTAAACTGTAAGAAAAACCCTCAACGTCTAATAAGGTATTTCTAATGAAGATATTATTTAATATGTAGATGTCAGAAGGTAGGTCTATTGCATATCATTTAAATGAATTTAATACGGTTACTAATCAACTAAGTTCTGTAAAAGTGGACGTTGATGATGAGGTCAAGTCTCTTATAATATTGCGCTCATTGCCAGAAAGACGGAACAGATTGGTCATGGTTGTAAGTAACTTTGTCTCTGGTTCAAACACTTTAAAATTTGATGATGTTGCTCGTGTTATCCTTAGCGAGGAAATGTGATGGAAAAACACAGGTCATAAATTAGGTAATGCGTTAAACATGGAGAACATGGGAAGACAAAAGGATAGAGGAAAGGGCTCAATGAATAGAGAGAATTCTAGGAAGGGAAGAGCCAAAAAAAAAAATGGAAAGATAGAGTGTTGGAATTGTGGGAAGAAACGAAATATGAAGAAAGACTACAAAGCTCTGAAGAAACAAAGATATGGACAACAAGAGAAAAATTAGGAAGAAAATCTAATAGGTGATGTGTTACAAGATTCTTTGATTATTTATGTAGATCATATTTTTGAGTCTTGGGTAGTAGATTCAGGGGCTTCATTTCATGCCACACCCCATTTGAAATATTTTTGAGATTATGTTCAAGGTGATTTTGGACAGGTTCATTTGGGTGATGATGCACCATGAGAAATTGTTGGAATGATAAAGGTAAAAATAAAGCAAAGGAATGGAAACCAATAGTTGTTGAAAGAGATAAGACATGTTCCATATCTAAGGAAAAATCTAATTTCAACAAGGAAATTGGCAAATGAAGGTTTTATATCCATATTTATAAATAAGGTGTGGAAGGTCACCAAAGAATCACTAGTGATAGCAGAAGGAGAGAAGGTAGGTACATTGTATTTATGTAATGGCAATATTGAATATTCTATCTCTTTATATTCTACAGGAGTGGATACAACACTGTGGCATCATAGGCTTCGACACATGAATGAGAAGGGGATGCAAATACTTCACAAAAGAAATGTGTTTCCATATCTTAAACAAATCGATTTGGATTTCTATGAGCATTGTGTTTATGGAAAACAAAAGATAGTGAGATTTCTCAGAATCAGAAAAGAAAAGAAGAGAGAAAGGTTAGAGATTATGCATACAAATGTATGCAGACCATCTCAGGTATAATATCTAAGTGGATCTCACTATTATGTTAATTTTATTGATGAAGGAACTAGAAAAACTTGGGTTTATTAAATTCAACAAAAATATGATGTTTTTGATGCTTTTATGAAATAGAAAACTTTGGTTGAGAATGAGATAGGAAAAAGGTTGAAGTGTCTCAGATCAAAAAAATGGATGTGAATATTGGAGTGACGAGTTTGATCATTAATTTTCATACCATGAGATTTGTGGAGGGAAGATAGTTCATGGAACACCACAAGAAAATAGTGTGTCAGAAAGGATGAACATGACAATCATGGAGTGTGCAAAGAGTATGAGATTGCATGTTAGTTTGCCCTTATTGTTCTAGGAAGATGTTGTATATATTGATGTTTACTTAATAAACATAGCACCTTCAAGCTCTTTGGATGGTGGAATTACAGAGGAGGCATGGATAGGTAAAAAGGTAAACTATTATTTTTTGAAGACTTTTAGTTGTGAAACATGTTTCCATATTGATAAAGAAAATAGAACAAATATTGAGGCAAAAAACAAGAAGTGTACCTTTATTGGATACTGTTTTAATGATTTTGGTTATTTCTTATGGGATAATGTTAATCACAAAATCCTTAGGAGTATAGATGTCATAGTCAATGAGAAGGTCATGTACAAAGATCAGTTGCAGGGAAAGATACAAGAAAAAAAAAACCAGAATACATATTGCTTGATGAGATCATTGAAAAATAAATTCCAAAGGTACCATAAAATAAAAATGTACAACAACAAGAAAAGAAGGTACGTCAAACTCATGCAAGTGTTGTTAGAATATGTACCAGGATAATTAGACCCCCTGAATGATACTCTCCTTCATTGTATTATTTATTGTTGATTGATTCTAGTGAACCGGAATGTTATGAAGAGGCAATGAAGGTAGACACTAAAAATAAGTGGGAGAAAGGTATGAAAGATGAAATGGATTCCCTGGTAAATAACCAGACTTGGGATTTCATTTAGTTTCCTCGAGGAAAAAAAGAATTGTAGAATAAGTGGGTTTATAAGTTCAAGGAAGAAGATGGAGGAAAAAAGTGGTAGAAGGATAGACTTGTTGTAAAGGGGTTTGTAGAAAACAAAGGTATATATTTTGATGAAATATTTTCTCTTGTTAAAATGACTTCAATTAGGACTATTTTAAGTTTTGTGGCAGTAGAAGATTTGTATCCTGAACAATTAGATGTAAAAACAACATTTCTCCAAGGGGATTTGGAGGAAGACATTTATATGCAACAACCACATGGGTATGAGGTCAAAGGGAAGGAGAATTTGGTATGTAGGTTGAAGAAGAGATTCTATGGCCTAAAGAAAGATCCAAGGCAGTGGTATTTGAAGTTTGACAGGTTTATGACAAAACAAGGTTATAGTAGATGTCATTATGATCACTGTGTTTATTTTAAAAGGATAGAAAATGAAAGATATATTATATTGTTATTGCATGTAGAAAACATGCTTGTTGTAGGGTCTAATATGCAAGATATAAATGTTCTCAAGAACAAATTAGCTAATTCATTTGCAATGAAGGATTTGAGTGCGACAAAGAAAATCATTAGTATGAGAATAACAAGAGACAGGAAAAATCACAATTTGAAATTGTCTCAGGGTGAGTACATAGAGAATGTGTTGGAGAGGTTTAGAATGAAAAATGCAATACCAGTTAGTACAAATTTGGCCAGCCATTTCAAATTAATTAAGGAAATGTGTCCCAAGACACATGACGAGATAGAATAGATGTCCATGGTCCCTTATTCATCAGTATTTGGCAGCTTGATGTATGCGATGGTTTCAAAAAGACCAGATATTTCACATGTAGTGGGAGTTGTGAGCAAGTATATGAACAATCCAAGTAAATAACATTGGGAGGAAGTAAACTAGATTCTCAGGTATTTGAGAGGTATTTCTACTCATGCACTATGTTTTGGAGGTTCAAACATTGTTCTACAGGGATATGTTGATTCAAATATGGCAGGTGATAAATATAGCAAGAGGAGCACTACAGGGTATGTTTTTACTATAGGTGGAACAACAGTAAGTTGGATTTAGAAACTGAGAAAGGTTGTTTCACTTTCAACAATAGAGGAGGAGTATGTTTCCACTACAAAGTCCAGTAAAGAGATTATTTGGTTACAAAGGTTTATGGACGAATCAGGAAAGAATCAAGAGAATAACACATTGTACTATGATAGTGAGATTTCCATTTGTATTGCAAAGAACTCATCCTTCCATTTGAAGATTAAGCATATACAACTGATGTACCATTTCATATGATCCGTTTTGGAAGATGGATATTTGAAGTTTGAAAAGATACACACTAGCCGTAATCCTGTAGACATATTAACATAGAGAGTAACTAGGGAGAAACTGAGTTCCTTCTCAGTTTCAATTGGTCTTCAAGAATGAAGGTGAATATGAGAAATTTCCTAGGTCCAAGAAGGATCATAGTCCAACAAATACAACAACGGTGGAGCTGTTGAGATCAATTTCCAAGTGGGAGACTATTAGTTGTGGAGCCCGATTATATTCCTCATTCAAAGGTCTTTGCTTGTATCCATCTTTGTACCCCATGAAGAATTTGCACCACAAAATAATGTACACTCGTGCACGCAGGGGGGTGCAGGGGGGCTTGCCCCTCTTGCAGGGTCCGAGGGAAAGAGAGCCCCCGAAGGAAAAATTGCCTTGTAAATGTATATTTTAATTTCATAGTAAATATGGACCGTTCATTATAAAGTCGCATATATGACGAATTTACGTTAGGGGTTTTTCTCCCTAGAAGGAAACATTGTTTTATGAGGGAAATGTATTGTGTCTGTGTATCATTGTGAATATTGTATTCTGAGCGAGGATGTTAAGAGAGAAAGAAGAGGAAGTTACAATGGGTGTGTTGTAGGTTGTATCCCTTCATTTTGTGAATAATAAAAAGGAATGACCTGGAAATTTTCTCTGGTGGATGTAGCTCACACTCGGTGAACCAAGGAAATATTCGTCTCTATTGTATTGTGTATCTTATTTGTTTTATCTCCGCATTTGTTTTATTTTAGTGCTTCACCATCCTGGTTTTCTAACACGAGGTTTCCTCGAGCCTCGAAATAGAGGTGAAGTTGGTCTCCTCCCATCATTTGAAAATATTCGTGGGGTTTGGCTCTAACATCTCAGTTTCTTCTACTATTAAAGTTCCCTCATGGAATTTTCCCCTTGAACCAAAGGAATTTATTACAGCTCCAAAGCCAAAGAGTATTGTTCTACCCAATGTTTATGTTACACATCAAAATTACTCATTACGACAATGGCCTAGTGTCGTCGTTATCAATATTACAAGTGTCGCATTTTGGTCACAAGTGTCCCAAGTGTCAGAAAAAGAACATTTCCATACTGTCTATGTCATGCCTATAACGACATCAGAGGGACATGTGAAACACCTCAAACAACTGATTTGGAAGAAGAGGAATGGGTTAAAAAAGTTTATAAACCTTTTTCCACTGGAAAATCCACTCAAAAGACATTTTTGGAGAGGAGAGCTCCCTATACACTGACAAGGAGCGTTGGCACTCTGTGCACCCTTTTTGGGGAGCGTTATAACACTATGGTGCCCCTTTTTGGGGAGCGATGCCTTTGTTGAGCAAATTTTGGGTTTGTTAAGGCAAATCAGGGAAGAATCCTTCAATTCCTGGATGTGGTTGTATTCGAATAGATGGTCAAGGCATGATGTTAGGGAGGATCCTCAATTGAAGGAGAAGGATCCTCAACTTATCCCAAAAACCTCTCAAGTGGTTGGGCCTCTCCAAGGCTATATAAGGGAGCCTTCTCATGGTGAAAGGGGATGGAAAGTATTGTGAAGCATCTAACTTATGATCTCATGAGGAAGATGTCATTTGGTGTAACGACCCTGCTTAAATAGATGTATAGGATTATTAATTATAATTAATTTAATTATCTAATTGTCCTAAAAGTTAGCTAAACAATAATTATTTCTTAAATAACATTAACTAATTAATTATTATTAATTAGTTGTTCATGATTTTCAAGGATTAATTAATTATTAATTGACCCATTAATTAATTAAGTAAATGATTAAAGGGGGTTAATAAATTATATTGTTAAATTAAAGCTTACGTATTCGGGAAGGGATAGGACATTGAATAGAAGATAAGATAATAAATAAGAAAGGATAAAATAATAAATAAGGGGATAAGGGGCATTAATTATGAAAGGATAAGACAATTAATAAATGGGTAAGGAAAGTAATGATGGAGGGGGAAGTCGGTGAAGGGGAAATATGAGCGGAGAAGGTTAGGAAGGAGGGGATCATTTGATGGGAGATTATTATTGATTTTGGGGGCTCTCTTGGATTGGCAGAGAGGAGAGTGGAGTTCTGTAGTTGGGAAGGTTCAGTACAGGCACTATTTTGTTGGAGGTTTTGGGCACGGGGGCCAGGATATCCGTATGATATCCTGGAGCTAGGAAGTTGTCCTAGTTGGTAGGGTGGAACAAGGTTTTGGGCAATGTTTACACAATTCACCAGCGGTCAACAAGGCAACAACAAGGCAACAAGGCGAATTAACATTAGACCCAGGTAATTTAAATTGTGTATTTGTTTTATTTGCTATAAAATTTTATTATTTGTTGATAAATTTATATGCGAATGTGCTCAAAATAAGGAAAATTTGAATTTTACTGTTTTGCTCAATTAAAAGAAATTAGAGAATTTTCTGAAATCAATACTGTTACAATTTATGTAATTATTTGACGTTAAATCTATTCGGCCCCTTACATATGGTATCAGAGCCCTGGTTCAAAATTTGGAACCAAGGGCCTACCTACCCACCCATAAATTTAAATAAACACTCCTATTTAGTTATTTAGTTATAGTAAATCCCTAAATAAGCGTATTAGGTTAAATATAAATTTGGGGCCTTAAGGGACAAGTTCCCAGCTCCAACTCCAGCTCCGCCTAACCTGCAACCCAAACACATAAATTTTAATACAAATATAAATATATATGAATTACCATGAAAATGTAAAAAAAAAAAAAACAAATTTACCAAAGTATCAACAAAGCAACTAGGGTTGTTACAACTTTTTATATTCTAAGGGTAAGCAAGAACCATAACATCAATCAACATTCAAATACTCCAATATCCCTTCACATCTATTTTACTTGGCATAGTAGAACAAGAGATATAAATCCATGAACGTATTCCTAGATATAATTCCCCAGGAAGAAGACGCCACTCATAAAATTTGAACTCTATTGTTGATTTAAAGTTTGAGTCAAGAATCCAGCTATCACTGCCACAATGCTTCCGAGTTTGAGTCTGAGACTAACAGTTTGGTTTAGACAATGGACATACTCTATAAATTTATCTTCTATTTTCCTCGAACTTGGATAAAGAATGAAAGTAATTAAGCTACTTTTCATGCAAATCTGTAATATCAACACAATTATGCTCTGCTTCTATGCACATACTTTTCCAAATATAGAAAGGAAAGACGACTTTATCTCTGTCATTTACATTGACTCTAATGAATACAACTGCTTTGGGCAATAAGATCCAAAGGCCACTTTATGACAGATTAATAAAAGAATAGAGGATGATATCTTTGGAAGACCTTGTCAAATCATGATTTTTTTTTAAAAGTAGGTTATGGGAAGTACTTTAAGAACTATAGAATGTAATAAGAAATATCTAAAAAAAATTATAGTAAACAAAAACCTTCATATGATGCAGTATGGAAATACTTAAGATGGGCAATACACTCATACAGTTGAGGCCTGCCCTCTCTTTAGAGAACACGAAAGTAGACTAACGAGATCTTACTGTGCATCTCCCAAACCATTGTGACAATGTGGTCTCTAATAAACTAAAGTCAATGATGGCTTTCCAGGTTAGTGAAAGAGATTTACTAGTTCTCCCAAAGTAACATGCTAGTGCTTGCGCTCATGTTCAATTTTTTTTTACAACATGAGTGCATTTTATAATTCTATCACAATTTTACAAATTTCAAAGAACCAAAAAAAAAAATTCGAGAAAATATACTCACCCCATAGCCAGTATCAAGTGCAATCCTTATGGAGCCATCGGTCAAAGGAATGAGCTTGTTGATTCCCTGAATATATTCCTTTGCACCATTCCAAAATGAGGTTCCACCACCCGGGAACTGAAACCTATCTCCTCGAAACCGAATCCAGTTTTGTTCATCCTTGGCCACAGTAAGTTGCTTGTGGGGAAATTCAAGATGGTAGTCCTGGCTTCTTGATTCGATCAAAAAGACAAAATTTTTCACTGTGTGAGTAAGAAAGAGAGAATCGAGATCCAGGATCCTGCCATTTGAATGAGACTTCCCTTCGCTTGCCTACGTGATCCAGTTCTTCTCTTCCTTCCGGGAAAGCGAAAAATCAATGCATCTTATCTCAAGTTTAAGAGTCAGAGAACGAGGGGAAGAAGGTAGATGAACAAATCTCAATTAGGCTTATTCAACTTAGACTTTGCTCTCACTCTACATACTTTTTGCGACTGAACCAAACTGTACGTACACCTTCTTCAAGATCACAGGGAGAAAAGGTCACAGTCTACTCGTAAAGGAAGATCAGACATCTGAGACTCTCATTCTTCTTTGGGAAATGGCGCTCTCTCATGAACTGCTTCTCATTGGTGAACTTCTTTGAGAATTCAGGATCCTCACAGGGCGTGTATTCACTGTACTTCATATCGTAGGGCTCAAACATGAGCAAGTATTGGATTTGAGATAAAGAATTGGTGGTGGAGATCGAAGTCCAGTGAAATAGGCATTGAGGTACTGGACAAATGGCAAGCCGGTACCTACCTAAATGCCAACCTTGCAGTGTCTGAATTTACCATTGAAGAAGTGTTCCATAGGCCCAGAATGTAAAACAACAAGCAGAATGCCAGAATTCCCAGCACCCACATCGCATTTTTCTTTGTAGATAATCCTTCTGCTGGTTTGTTGGGCAGTCCTAGAACATGAAGTTCCCTCGCCATTGGAGATCTGAGAACAGCTAGATCAGATAGAGGAGAGAAAACCCAACTCTCGCAGGAACTCCTCCAAAGATACCAATGATTCTATACTTAGCAACTCTTTAGCGCCACCGCCATGCACAAATCCATGACCAGACCAGCACCAGCGCACACGAGGCCACGAAGAGGAGTCTCGAAAAGGATGAGCATGGTGAGGGAGGGGCACGTGGGCCTCATGAAAGGACCCACTGCCCACGTTAAATTTGCTTTTTATTATTATTCTTATTTAGTTTTTTTTTTTTGTTTTTTTGTTTTTTTTTTATTTTGGTTAAATTGTTAAGGTTTCAATTTAAATTCAATGTAAATTTTTTTAAAATGTTTGATTTTAAATTATATTTAAAATATTAATACTCTTATAAAAATTTAAATTATTTAAATTAAATTAATTACCTTATATTAAATTAAATGATATATGCTAAGCTTACTATAAAAAAAAAATTAATTAAATTACAAAAGGAGGGGTGATATGGAGTCTATGGGTTTTGAACCCCTGACCACCACCCACTACCTAAGTCTTAAGGAACAACCAAACACCAACGCACCATGTATGTGCCTTGAAGAAAAAAATAAAAATAATAATAATTAAATTAATAGGAAGGATTAAGTAAATTAGTGACTAATTAATTAACACTAATAATAATATTAATTTCCAAGAATAAATTGAAGTGTTGATTAAGGCGATTGAAGCTTAGGATTAATTTTAGTCTATATTATTAGTTTTTAATAAACTAGCACAACTGCAAAGTGGTTGGCGGCTGGTTAATGCCGAAAGGTACATAGCGCTGGTAAACGTCGAAACGTGGTTGGCAGTTGTGGAAAATTATTTAGATGCCATGGTTTAATCCTAGTTTAATCATTTAAACGTGGTAATTATATATCCTTACAACAATTTTTTTTAATGTGATTATGTAAATGTTAAAAAGTAAACATGTTAATGGATGCCTTGATAAATGCAAGAAAGTTATGAACAATAAATCTGATCCATTGATTTTGGAGGACGACTAAGAATAGGCTAGCATATTCAATGCATAGCCATCCGATAATGGTTTAAGGTTAAATAAGATTAAAAGATCATTAATTGTGCCCATTGTCAATAGGTGTACGCCTTTTGATGTAAATTAATAAACATAAGGTCCTAAGTCACTTTAATCAAGTTGTGAGCAAAACGTTAAAAGGGCTTAGACTAGGACAAGCGGGAAGGAGGTGGCATATGCACTAGGAGAGTAAGCATAGGGAGTGGAGAGTATGGCGCAAGGCTAGCGTAGCTACAGGGCAAGGGAACCAATAGTTGTTTTTTCATAGGGGTGAAGAAATCAAGCTTAGACACTTAATCCTAACCATAACCTAGCCAATCCCCTAAAGGAGTAATGTCTGTTTACAGACAAGTAAGGAAAACTTACGCCTAACCCTGTTTCTAAGTTTAAGTAGCACCAATTTGAAATGTCCTTGAACTCACCCTGACAACTTTGGGCTGATGCAGGCCAAAATCATACAGGATGGTCAGGACTGGAGGGAATCGAGGCAGGGGAGCGTCGTCGCAAGCACCGCCAACACCGCCAGCGCCACCACCACCATTGCCCAAACTAGCCCTCATACTGCGCTCATTGGAAGCCAGAGACAACCGACAGGGACTGAAGTGGAAACCCCACCGTCTGGAATGGGTAATCCAGAAGTGTCAAGGGATTCAGGGGGAGGACCTCCATCAAGAGACATCACGCGAGAATTGCATAAGATCAAACTTTCGGAGTTTGTCGAGGGTCGCGCCAGTGAACACGCGAAAGCGTGGTTGAAAGGCATCACAAGGTGTTTTGCCTTAAGGGACTATGCATCCTAATCAAAGGAAAAGATCGCCATTTTTCAGTTAAGAGACAACGCCTTGAACTGGTGGGGCAACCTGGAAAGACAACTGCACCTTACCCCAGACACAGTATCTTGGGAACTTTTTGAGGAGAGGTTCTGAATGAAATATCTACCAGCATACTACGAGGAACAATAGGTAGGGGTATTTCATGCCTTAGTACAGGGAAACAGAACTGTAGAAGAATATGAGATCAGATTTATGGAATTGGTCAAATATGTTTCGTATATGGATAATGACCAACGACAGGCAGAGTGCTTCGTCTATGGATTGAACCCTAAGATAAGAGCTATGGTACAGATGTGGAAACCGTCTTCAGTAGCGAAGGCGGTGGAAAATGCGCATTATGTGGAAGAACACATGAACTTGACCGGGGGTACAAGACCGATATTTTCACATCGTCCTGGATTCATAGGGAAGGCCCCGAGGACATTTTCCAGGGGAGGGGGCTCAAGGCCACTGCCATATGGTAACAACGTCACGCCAAGGACAGTAGTTGCAGGGATTTTAATGGCAGTGAGTGCAGCATCTCTTTCATCTCCAACGATGTAGACAGGTCCACGACCATGTCAGGGAACATCGAGTAGGGGAAGGGGTTCCAGGGGAAGGAACTCATTTCAGAGGCAGTCACATAACAGTACACAGGCTCAATCTCATGTTACCCGTTGGGGGTACGGAGGACCCCATTACCAGCGTGACTACCCAGAGTTACAACCAGGGTTTGTGCATAGAGAAGGAAAGGCACTGATGGGGAGAGCAAGTAGCAGCCACCAGATTTACACAACGGTTAATAATCGCCAGGCTGAACATCAATCCACAGTGGTGGAGTCCTTAGGTACGCTAAATCATATCAATGTTAAGATTTTGTTTGATTCTGGTGCGACAAATAGTTTCATTTCAGCATCTGCATTAGAAAAGAGTGGGTTGGCAGCCTACGAGCATGATGAATTTAAACAAGTCAAGATGGCTTCGGGGGAAAAACAAGTAGTAGGACCTAGTGTCGATAATTGAATAGTATACTTGGGAGTGTGTACTACCAGGTTGAAGGTCTATGTCACTGCTCTTGGAGCATATGACCTAATCATTGGAATGGAATGGTTAGCAACTCATCAAGCTTTGGTAGATTGTTTCACAAAGAGGGTGCTTTGTGTCGATGATGAAGGAAGACCAGTAGAGATCCAGGGTGTACAGAGAAAAGTGTCCTTACGCTTTATATCAACTATGCAGGTTAAGCGATGCTTGAGGCAAGGGTGTCGACTTTATGTAGTGGAAGCAGTAAATGAAAGGAAGGGACCCTCTTTGGATCAGTACCCGGTATTGTTAGAATTTTAGGATGTTTTTCCGAACGAGTTACAAGGGTTACCTTCTGAGACGGAGCTTGATTTTACTATTGAGCTAAAACCCAGTGCAGAACCAATATCCAAGACTCTGTATTGGATGACAGTGCTAGAACTTTGTGAGTTGCAAATGCAGTTGAAAGAGTTACTGGACTTAGGGATAATAAGGCATAGTGTCTCACCTTGGGGTGCATCGGTAATTTTTGTAAAGAAGAAGGATGGATCCTTATGACTGTGTATAGACTACAGGGACTTGAACCGTGCTACAATGAAAAATAGGTACCCGATTCTGCGAATAGATGACCTCTTCGATCAAATGAAAGGAGCAGCGGTATTCTCAAAGATTTATTTTCGATCAGGGTATCATCAGTTAAGGATTAAGGAAGGTGATATCCCAAAAATCGCCTTCCGAACTCAGTTTGGACATTACGAGTTTGTTGTAGTACCTTTTAGATTGACCAACGCGCCAGCAGTGTTCATGAGCCTCATGAACGGCGTATTCTGGAAGTACTTAGACCATTTTGTACAAGTCTTTCTAGATGACATCCTCATCTATTCCAAGAATGAAAGAGAACACGAGGAACACTTGCAAATAGTGTTGTCCTTCTTTAGAGAGAACAAATTGTATGGGAAGCTGCCGAAGTGTTCCTTCTTTTAGAAAGAGATCCACTATTTAGGTCATATCATTTCTGACGAAGGAATCTCTGTGGACCTAGAAAAGGTAAAGGCCATTATGGAGTGGCCAGTGTCGAAAAATGCCCATGAGGTGAGAAGCTTCATTGGGCTAGCAGGTTATTACCGGATATTTGTAGAAGGATTCTCAAAAATAGCGAAACCCATCACTACCTTGCAATGCAAGGGGGTCAGGTATGATTGGACAGAAGAATGTGATAGTGCATGCATTGAGCATACGAGGTTACTAACTAGTGCGCCAATTCTACGAGTGTCGGATATGGAAAAGGACTTCACAGTCTGCACAGATGCCTCGAAGAAAGGGTTGGGGGCCATGCTAATGCAGGATGGAGGAGTGATAGCTTATGCATCAAGGAAGTTGAAGAAACATGAGGAGCTATACACGACTCATAATTTAGAGTTAGCAGCTGTAATGCTAGCTCTGAAACTTTGGAGGCACTATCTTGTTGGGCGAAACTTTGAGCTCAAAACAGACCATCAAATTTTAAAACATCTCTTCACTCAAAGAGATCTGAATGCCAGGAAAAGGCGATGGAGTGAGTTTATGACTGAGTATGATTTTGGTATTTCGTACATCAAGGGAAAAGAAAATGTGGTCGTAGATGCCTTGATTAGGAGACCACGTATCTTCTCCTTGGTAACCTTAAAGGTCAATCTGGGGGAACATGTGTTGACAAAACTCCCAGGAGACAGTTGGTATTTAAAGGTTATTTCAAACCTCCAGAGCGAGAGGCAGTTAGACCCAAAGTATGAAGGATATAGTCTAGAAACAGACAAACTGTTAAGATATCGAGGAAGGATGTACATCCCTGAGAATGGGGATATTCGAAGCATCATACTGAAGGAATCCCATAGAGCACTTTATTGTGCGCATCCGGGTGTGAAAAAGATGTACGCAGATATGAGGAAGCTCTTCTTCTGGGTAGGCATGAAGCGCGATGTAGTCCATTTCGTCGCAAAATTCTTGGAGTGTAAGCAAGTGAAAGTCGACCACCATCACCTGGCAGGCCTCCTACAACCACAGGATGTCCCTATGTCCAAGTGGGAAGTCATCTCTATGGATTTTGTTCTGGGGTTGCCGCTCACATCTCATAGACACAATGCCATTCTTGTGATAGTGGATAAGTTAACCAAGAGTGCTCATTTTATTCCAGTTAGAGACACTTACGATGTCACTGATGTGGCACGTGTGTTTGTAAACAAGGTTATCCATTTGCATGGGATACCTAAGAAGATAATTTCAGATAGGGACTCCAGATTCACTTCTAGGTTTTGGACAAGTTTACAGTCAACGTTGGGGACTCAGTTGAACTTGAGCACAACTTATCATCCTGAAACAGATGGGCAAACTGAGAGAGTAAATCAAGTCATGGAAGACATGCTTAGTATGTATGTAATGGATAATCAAACCCAGTGGGAGAAGTACCTACCTTTGGTAGAGTTTGCCTACAATAACAGTTATCATAGCTCCATCAGAATTCCACCCTATGAAGCTTTGTATGGGAGGCCATGCAGAACGCCATTGAGTTGGGATAGACTAGAAGACCGAGTAACAGTTGTGCCAGAATTGATTCAAGAAATGGAGGAACATGTGATTCAGATTAGGCAGAGACTAAAGGAAGCATAGGACAGGCAGAAAAGCAATGCGGATGCACACAGGACCGATCGAAGTTATGAAGTGGGAGACAAGGTTTTCATTCGTATCAGGCCTAATAAGATTATCATAAGGTTTGAGAAGGGGACAAAATTGTCACCTCAGTTTATAGGACCATTCAGGATCCAAGAGAAAATTGGACCCATCGTATATCGTCTCGTACTGCCACCCCACTTGCATAAAACTCATAATGTATTTCATGTATCTATTTTACGTCATTATGTTGATGATGAATCACATAAACTAAATTGGAAGGAATTGCAGGTATCGTACATGGGAACCCTCACGGTAGAACCATTATGCATATTGGACCATAGAGTCTGACAGCTCAGAAACCATCTAGTAGACCAAGTTAAGGTCCAGTGGG
The DNA here is from genome assembly GCA_009831015.1 of Picea engelmannii. Classification (NCBI taxonomy): domain Eukaryota; kingdom Viridiplantae; phylum Streptophyta; class Pinopsida; order Pinales; family Pinaceae; genus Picea; species Picea engelmannii. The sequence continues at coordinate 2,530,023 of ML776606.1, forward strand.
ACAAGTATAGTCCAGGATCTGCTACTTGGGAAGATGCTGAGACATTACGACGAGACTATCCCTCACTTTTTTGACCACCTCGAGAACATTTTTCTCGAAGGTTGGGTGTATGTAACGCCACCTTTTGACATAGACAACCAGGATTACCTGAGGCCTATATACTTTATTTTCTAGTCGCAGTGAAACTATTAAGTGATACACTTAAACTTTAAAATTTATGAACTTTTATGAATGTTTAAATGTTGTTGATGATGATGTATATGATGTGATCTACTACGTGAATGTAAATTTTACGAATGTTTAAATGTTATTGATGTTGATGTATATGATGCGACACATTGTGAGAATGAAGAATTTTATGAATGTTTAAAAATACTATTAGAATGATATTAGATATGATGCAATCTATTTTGGTAAATGATAATCTTATGAATGGGTGTCGAAATTGAATTATGGGATATTATGAGATATAATTCTAACTGGAAAACTTTGATGTTAATTTATCGGTACAGGGATACCAAATGGAAATGATGATAGTATGCAATTACATGATGATAATTCATAGAAACGTATGAGTTTTTGTTACAGACTAACCTGCAGGTTATGGGATATGAAATAGCCAAGGGATAAAGATGATGAAAGTGGATATCATGACCACTAGCCAAGAAACACTATGGTATGAATATTGTATGAGGAATTTATATTGGTTTGGATGCATTGCTATGATATGTGGACCAGTGCATGATTTCAAGTGATGACACTGCCCAAAACTGAATAAACGATGACAAAAACTCCAGCAACACGGTGCCACTGTGTATTCCATTGTAGGGTGTGGACCCTAGTCCTGTTAGGAGCGGTGGAGGCATTTCCCACTGTGTTTCCTCCATTGTAGGGTGTGGACCCTAGTTATGATTAGGAGGGGTGGAGGCATTTCCCACCATGTATCCTCTGAAACCTGAAGTCATGGGAGGATGGTGATAGTCCACGCTCCCCAAGACGTGTGATGATGACTGTCAGATGCCTGCTAGGGAAGCTTGGTCGAGATAGCAACACTTATTCTTACGGGTTCTATTTGGAGTTAGGTCAATATAGTTGATGCTCCAAGATAGTCTAGCAAAGGAAGGATAGGAATGGAGATGGAAGTAGGTTAGCGAGGAAGGATGAGTAGTAATAGTTGAGAGAGTATGGAGATTTGTCTGGTGGTGGAATTTAATGTTTTCCCTTCAAAAAGAAAACAAAAAAAAAGAGAAATGTGTATATATGAATATTCATTATTACGTAACTAAACCACAATTGCTTAAAATAAAAACTGTTAAACCGGATAATAGCAATTAAAGGATTTCTCAAACAATTGATTGTTTTGTTGTCTTTTATAAAAGACTAGTCTTGTTGACTAGATTGGATGCATACATAAATTACTAATGAATGATAGTTTTGATTATTAGTACATGCACAAGGCTTGTATGTACTAGCTACACATGCATTTCTTGAACATATACACTAGTATGTATGAGTTTTCTTGACTTACTTACTGATAATATCGGTTACTTGTTATGAATGTGTGAACCATGTTTCTTGTCCTTTGTACCATAAGATACCTTAACTTTGGGATGAAGTTTCTTGAAGGGTGGGTGTATGTAATGACCCTGCTTAAATAGATGTATAGTATTATTAATTAGAATTAATTTAATGATCTAACTATCCTAAAAGTTAGCTAAACAATAATTATTTATTAAATAACATTAACTAGTTAATTATTATTAATTAGTTGTTCATGATTGTCAAGGATTAATTAATTATTAATTGACTCATTAATTAATTAAGTAAAGGATTAAAGGGGGTTAATAAATTATATTGTTAAATTAAAGCTTACGTATTCGGGAAGGGATAGGACATTAAATATAAGATAAGATAATAAATAAGAAAGGATAAAATAATAAATAAGGGAATAAGGGGCATTAATTACGAAAGGATAAGATAATTAATAAATGGGTAAGGAAAGTAATGACGGAGGGGGAAGTCAGTGAAGTAGAAATATGAGCAGAGAAGTTTAGGAAGGAGGGGATCATTCGACGGGAGATTATTATTGATTTTGGGGGCTCTCTTGGATTGGAAGAGAGGAGAGTGGAGTTCTATAGTCGGGAAGGTTCAGTACAGGCACCGGTTTGCTGGAGGTTTTGGGCATGGGGGCCAAGATATCTGTATGATATCCTGGAGCTAGGAAGTTGTCCTAGTTGGCAGGGTGGAACAAGGTTTTGGGCAATGTTTACACAGTTTAACAGCAGTCAACAAGGCAACATCAAGGAAGCAAGGTGAATTAGCATCAGACCCATGTAATTTAAATTGTGTATTTGTTTTATTTGCTATAAAATTTTATTATTTGTTGATAAATTTATATGTTAATGTGCTCAAAATAAGGAAAATTTGAATTTTACTATTTTGCTCAATTAAAAGAAATTAGTGATTTTTCTGAAATCAATATTGTTACAATTTATGTAATTATTTGACGTTAAATCTATTCGGCCCCTTACATTTGGAACATCAACATTCTGTGTGTGGACTGTTTAAGCAAGGGTTTGGACAAGGATATCTTGATGAAGCTACTGCACTCACATCCATGGCTGTAAGTAACACTTTGTTCTCATTAATAGAATCAATGCTTGGCCTGTTTCTTTCAAACTTCTACTTGTTCCATATAAGTTTGTCTATAGTAGATGGATCTATGTTTGAGCTAATCTGAGTAGAGTAGGAAGTCTTTTGTACCTTTGTTTGTTTTGCATGACCTATGAAGGAGCTCAAGATCGAAGCTCAGCCTGGACTTTGCAAGGACAAACGTTGTTCATAAGGTACATATATTTCTCTTTCTCTTTCATTCATTAGCTTGATTAGATCTAAAAGGAAGTTAGTGTCCATGTTAATCACTTTCGATCTTGGTCTTAGGAGTCTAGGGACATTGAGAGAATCCACTTGTCCACAGGGGGATTTCTCTTCAACAGAAATTGGTGACTCCACTGGGGATTAATTGAAGCTTTTAGTTTTAGTTTTCCTCACAGACCTTGTCTTACCCTTCGCTCTTTTTAGACCTTGTTCATCCCATATGTCTGATTGAATATTCTGATTGGATCCTTATTCCATCACATCCATTGTGATTGACAAAGTTTGACCGAGTTTTTT
>ML776606.1:2533512-2550167 GCA_009831015.1 Picea engelmannii
TACCTTTTTCTTTGCAAAAAAAAATTCTAGGGTTGTGTTTTTTGAAATCCAATCTCTGCTTTTACCCTTGCTCAACTTCTTTTTGCTTCAGTACATCTTCCTATTGACCTTTGACACACTTCTTTTTGAGAAATAAGCACTTTGTTGTTCAAAGTTTTTGACCTTCTTCCTTATTTTGAGTTTTTCTTCTATTGAGAACTTGGAATCAATACACTGCTTTCTTCTCTCTTATCCGACTGAGTGAAAATTGTGGTGAAGAACATCATAAATCTGTGAATCATCTAATTTGGTTTTTTGAGGTCATTTTTCTTAGCATCTTTCTTTTCAATGAAATTTTTTATTTTCTTTGTTATCTTTTGTTTTATTTTTTCTTCTTGTTTCAATCATAGTAAGAGGGTGTGTTATTTGTGTGAAATCTTCTTATGTCTGTCCAAATATCATTGATCTAAAAGGTTAGTTGGTAGGAGAAGTTTTGCATTGAATTAATCATCATTTGCATACAAACAACAAACATACATCTTAGTGATTGGTTTGCATATTAGAAGGCATTTCTGAAATGTTTTTACCATTACATTGGATTTGATTGAGAATAAATTGATTGAGGACATTCCATATTAGTGTTTGATAGTGAAAAAAACTCTTTCTCTTTCCCTTAAATAGACATTCATTGAAAAGAAACAATTTCTTATCATCTTTGATGCATTTTTTTGGGGAATTGAGTCATCGTTCCATCGGTTTCACTTTCATACACCCTTTGAGTAAAGAATAGTTATAAAACGAACAGTAATTAAAAAATTATCTAGAACATTTTTTTATTTTTAGGATCTTCCACCAACATTAGACTAGGATTAGCACTTTGGATTAGGCTGTAAGTACAACTCTCCAAAGTTTTCAAAACAAACATTATCATCCTGAGCTAGGGAGAGTCAAATCCAATTGTCATATAGGTTTTCTAGGATCCCCCTCTCACATAAGGGTTATGCACGAGGTCGCATTCAGAAAAATTACAGAGATTATCCCTCTGTGGTTCAATTGTTTGTAGTGGTCGTATCGTATATTGGGGATCACTTGAAGGTATACCCAAGATTATGTGTGGGAGCCTCTCGGGTTAATTTTGGACTTATTATCCTACCCATACGTTCAGATTGCAATTTCGACTGTACCCGCCCAGGGATTAATTGCAAATTGGTGTCTTTAGTTACCATAATATTTAGGTACTTACACAAGGTGACGCTGAAGGGAAGTCTCACTGTACCTGGAACAAACATTGGTCAAACTCACTCGGGCTCCTTGGAGGGTAAATCCACAATTACTGCATGGAAGCTTGCACCAAGGTGAAAGTCCATTAATTAGGTCCCGATTGTAACTATTCCACCATATCCTAGCCCATTCTTGACTTGATCACGCGACGTTGGATTTCATCACCAATTAGTACGATCATCGAGAGAAGTTTTGTTTGCTTGGTTGATTCCTAGATTTTATTAGCATATGTTGTTTCTTTTTGTTAGTTGGCCCTAGATTTTTAGTGTGTTATATTATTCTTCAAAATTAATCCTATAGATGATAAAGGTCTTCATCGATCACGTAGGATGCAAGGGCTACCTCCGGAAGGCTATCAGCCCTTACCTCCTAACCCTCCAGAAGACAACAACCATGGAGAGGTAGAAAATCGATCTGACACTGGAAGTGTTATTCCTCCTCCGTTAGATAACTCAGAAGGCGCTTTTGTTACGGTTGAAAATACCACTCCTCACACTACATCTGTGTCAGTAACCCCTCTCGAACATATTTTTCTTCATTTAGACTCCCTTGGGAATATCATAGACGAAGAGGTCCCACGATTACCAAAGATAACTTTTATCGAAACATATATGGGATCCACATAACCAACCTTTGGTGATGAGTATAGGACTCCTGTTCATCCTAGCACTGTAGTAGATACATATCCCACACCTTCTCGTTCTGTATGGAGGAATTCATCGGGACGCAATCTCTATGAGCATTTTGAATCCTTTCGACAACCCTTTCATCCTCATGACCCTCTTGGTGAAATAGGACCATCCAATCAAACCATGAATCACCCAGTCGATTAGGTCATTAACCCTAATGTTATGTCAGCACAAGTCCATCTTAATGTTGGACTCATCACCTCTACTCATCTCCAAGGCACTTCAATCCATACCCCCATTTTTACAAGATTTTACTCTACAACTCCACATGTTCCACATGATCCTACTGGGACATATTTTCACACGAGAATGCAGACCCCTTCCATCCAAACACAACCGGTTGGAGGGAAACCAGCATCTAACGAACCTTTCCCTCTTAGAGGAATAACATTTTATGGCATGCCTACCCCTCCCGGGGGATAGCCCCCTTTTCATGCTTCTCTTGGAGGGAAACCTCTGTTTTCTAGTCATACCCCAGTCGTTAATCCACTGCTGGCAGGGGGGAAACCTTCGTTTGTTGGAAACCGTTCACAATACTGGGGAGTATCTTCAGGTGACACTTTTATTCAACCCCACGTTGGGGGGCACTCATATCATAACCCACTAGAAGGTGTATCAAATAATTTTCCTTCTTAAACATCTTACGGACAACCTTATCCAGGCGGCATTCCAAACACCACCTGGAGTTCTCCAAGGAAACAACCTTATCCTCATGATGGGTATAATATGTATCCTCCTCCGGGATCTACTCCTTACCATCCTCAAGGGAAAACTGTTTATCCTCAAATCACCCGGCCTATAATGCTCATAACCAACCGGGTTATGCAAATGTTTCTCATCCATCATCAAATCCTGCTTATCCCGGCCAACAACAACCATATGTAGGAGGACCTACTGGTTACAACTATCCACCTAACCCAGTTTATGGTCCTATTGGTGTTCCTATGCCGCACCAGTGTCATCCGCAAATTAACCGACATCTACCTTTCCTTGCGACTCTAGATCTCCCAGACTTGTCTCGGTTAACTAATGATCCTATTTTTCATTCACTGGTTTGGCGAGTCATTCCAGCTAAACTTCCTTCTGATATTCCAAAATTTGACGAAAAATTTGGTGAAGATCCAAACAACCATGTGATGACATTCAATTTGTGGTGTTCATCAAAATCCCTCATGGATGATTTTGTACATTTGCATCTTTTCCAGTGAACACTTACAGGCTCTGCAACAAAGTGGTATATTGAACTACTATGTGTTTCTTTTCATAATTTCAATTCCCTTTCCATGTCTTTCCTCGTGCACTTTCAACTACCTATTTTCCATGAGACGGGTACTAAAATCTTGACCTCCCTTCGTCAAACTGACTCCGTGCATATCTCTGACCATATTCATCAGTGGAGATGACAATGAAGGATGATCAAGGTAATCATTCCTGACATATTATTGGTGGAGTGGTTTACTAAATCACTTTTACCCCCGATCACTCGCGATGTCGCTATGGGTGGCGCAGTCACCGAGGAAGAAGCCATTGCTTAGGCTCATTACTTAGATTTGGTTTATTCACAATCTGGTACTTTGTATGATTTTCTTTCGAATGTTGCTTGAGCTAATATCGATCCATCTAAGCCGTCATGCTCATCTCATGCGGATGGTGTTATCGGTTCAGTCAAAACTCAATCTACTTCCCAATCGACCACACTCTCCTCTACCTCCCCTCAAACTCAGATCTCTGAGGTGAATGCAGTTCAATCTACCCCTTCACAACAATCTGAAGGTAAGAATAAGAAAAAAATTAAATAAAAAAATACCACTAACAATGAACAACCAAAAAATCAAGCTCAAACACCTACTATCGAAAAGAAACCACAACGAAAACTGAAATTTCCATGTATCATTTGTGGTGACGATCACTACACTCGAGACCGTCCACATCAAAATGAAGTGGCCAAAAGTTTCCAAGGAAATTCACAACCCATTGTGCTTACTCATCCTTTTCCACAACAACAATCTATGGTTGCTCAAGCCCCCTCTCCTGGGGGTAGTTCTAGACATCCTCATGATAGGGCCTCGATAATTGCACATATTTATATGTTTAATGGGATTAATTTGAACACTCTCTCTAAGACATACAACACACCAGGTAACCCTGACAAAGGAAAAGACACTAACGGTATCGGTACTTTACCGGATCCATCATCATCCTCCATTAGTCTTCCATCGGTTACTCCTCCATTTGGACCACTTCAGATTGAGAAACCTACATTTGACTCTATCTTATGCCCTCCTAAGAGCACTATCCGCAAAGCTACCTTTAATCCTAGTTCACGTGTCGCCCATAACTACAACATTGTTGAAGATTTGGCTCAAGCACCATGCGCTATGTCTTCATTAGAAGTTCTACAACACTGCCCCAGTCAACGTAGAACACTCTTGGCTGCTATTGGAATTGTTCATCCTGAGTCATCCAACCATATCATGTTTAACCTAGACAATTTTGCGTCTTGACTCTCCCACCAACTTGCCTTCCAAGTTGATGTTGTTGTTCACAATCAACAAATACACCGAACTATATTGGATGAGGGAGACTCAACTTGTGTCATGTCTTTGGCATGTTCGAAAGGTTTAAAATCACCTACACTTAACAAATCCCCAACAATGTTACACGCCTTCGATGGGTGAGGTTTTCATCCCCATGGGATTTTACAGTCCCTGCCCATCCAATTGGGTGGCAAAATTGTTATTGTTGATGCCTAGGTGGTCGATGATCTCCTCGACTACAACTTGTTACTTGGAAGAAGTTAGTTTTATACTATGACTGTCGGTGCCTCGTCGATCTTTCGATATGTACAATTTCTTCATCAGGGAAAAATTGTCACTATTGATCAGTTGGATTTATGCACGATCGATGCTCACGCTCCCACTACCAACAAGATTCCTTTCTTGGGAGACCAGAAGATCACGTATGAAAGAGTTGGTGTTGGCTTACTGAAATATTCTAGCCTCATGGGTACCTTCCCTACACCACTTCCACCGACTACACATCATATTTCCACTGTTGATATGATTTCAACCACAACTTATCAATCTTTGGAATCATATGACCCTTGGACTGTGCCACTTAGTTCAACCAAAACATCATACGTTTCTATCCAATCCGCTTCTCCCTCTTCATATGAACAACATCTATTGGCACCCAACAATCGCTCGATACCACCACAATTAAGTTTTTTGTCGTCTGCGATCGACTACATTTCCCCAATTTTCCCTTCTGCCGAATCTATTCTAGAAATGCTTTGCATTGACAAGTTACCTCGGGATAATAACCATCATCGATCCTCTTTTCTTCCCCCTCATGAATAAGTTCGGGAAGATATACACTCTATCTCCCCTCCTGATGTTGATTTTCCATCATCTCCCATGATTTCAACTTCCGATGATTTGGATCCGGTAGTGGACATGGTCATCTCTTCGGTACGGTTTTTGGAGCCTGATCTCCTTACCCCTGTCATGACCCTTGGCATGTGTTCCTTCCAGAGTAATGTTCTTCCATCCAGTGAAGATCTCTTGGAGGCCGTGACTGAGTCTTGCCCCTTGACATGGTGTCCTTTCAGAGAGTTATTCTCTTGAAAGCCATAATCAAGGAGAAGCTACGAGCATAGTTTCTCTTCTCTGTAGCAAGCTCGCTAAAAAATGAAACAGAGGCTTTGAGCATAGTTTTCCTCTCTGTAGCAAGCTCGTTAAAAAAATGAAACAACAATCTGGGGATCGAACCCGGAACCTTCAGCATAGTTATTTTCCTGTGTCAAGCTCATTAAAAAATGAAATAGTCACCTCTCTTGAACCTTCTTTTCATCCACCCTTCTCCTTTTTCTCATCTAGTAGAGAAATTGGTGACAACCTCGAAGTCGGTGAATGAATTAAAGATTGGAGGGCATGTCTCCAGCCTTTGATGACCATTCTGGATTTAAGCCACTAGTTTTCAAGATGGGGGCATACCGAGCTTAGTCTGTGTTATTTCTTGTGCTCGTAAATACATGAGAATGCATCCTGGTAACATTTTATCTCTTTTTTGGACCTATATGGATACATGAAAAAGGAACCCCTTGGAGTCGTCTTTAAGCTCTTTTCATACTCTCTAAACATGAAAAGATTGTTGACTGATCTTGCTTCCTTTCACACTCATTAAAATGTTTGAAAGGGCGTCTTTCGAGTGATAGTTTATCTCTTTTTCGGCCTTGTGAGACTAGCTAAATGAAAAAGGAAACCCTTGGACTCGTCTTTAAGTCATTTTCAAACTCTCTAAATATGAAAAACCATTGAGTTTACCTTCTGTGGACTCGTTAAACCATCATACATTGAAGGGCCCATACAGGACTGAACCCTTACTTCTTCCAGTTCGTTAAAAAAAGGAAGAGGGACTTACCGAAGATAAGTTATATCGAGCATGTGTTACCCTCCTCAAGCTCGTTAAATAAAAAAGAGGTACTCATCTATCTGGATGGGGGGGAAATTGAAAGAAGCAAGCCAAACAGTTCGTGCGAACGTCACCAGTAATCCTTACATTCTCCCTTGAACATGACACTTTGTTTTTTCATGCATGTTAATCTGCTGAACCTATGCAATGAACCAATCCTCTGATTTTTTCTTACTCCTTTGGGTCACCCGAAGAAAGTCACAGTATCCACTGCATCATCATGTTTTTGTCCATGTCATGTTTATGTTGTTGTGCCTCAGTGTTCAAGAGAAGTATCTGCCTCGAGATTCAGCCATCACAAATCCTTGTTTCAATACCCATGTCAGTCCATATTATTTTGATCCACCAATTACATCTCCGTGTTAGTTTCGTGTCATTCATGGGGGATATATCAATGCCCTTCAGTGACAAGTCTATCCCTGTCGATCTCAACACATTATCCAGGGACTAGACCTAGAAACCAGTTAGTACCTTGGGACCTGCATGCATTAATGGTAGGCCTCCTTGTGTCTGACAGTGGGTGAACATCATTGACCTCTGATTGGATGATTCCATGGATGTTCGACATCATCTCATCTATTCACATTCATTGGAATGTACTAAGTACCTTGGGAATCATTGACATCAATGGTGATATCCTTCACGCTTGTTAACGGTTCACCTCATTGACTGGTAATCAAGTGGTTTCTGCCATGTTCGACATCAAAACATCTATTCGCATGGTTAGATTCATATCGGGATTGGTAAGAAGACCCTGGATTAAGTCGTCTCTCTTGTATGTACTTTGCCCAGGTTGCGACGAAGGTTTATTTGAACATTGAAACATATACTGTTACATAGATCCACTTTGTATTGGTCGTGGCTATGTCTTGACATCTCGTAACTCCACTATGTATTCTTCATGGCTGCGACCAGTTCAGGTCATGCGAATATAGATCCACATTGTATGTTCGGCGGCTATATCTCTTTGTCAATATAATTATGGATTCACAGTGTATTTATGGCAGCTATACCTTGAAAGTCTCTATCACTCAAGCATAGGTATGTCTGCCTTGGGTTTGAAGCATGTCTTAACATTTTTTTGATGGTCATGTGCAACTTCTGTCAGATTCTCTGAGTCTGTACCCTTGCTTGAAAGTCTGCAAATCATTTCAGTTATCAGTTCTCATCTTCTAACTTCATACTTTGGGGGGCAATCTGTTACACATCAAAATTACTCATCACTACAATGGCCTAGTGTTGTCGTTATTAATATTACAAGTGTCGCAAGTGTCAGAAAAATTACACTGCCATACTATCTATGTCGTGCCTATAACAACATCGGAGGGACACTTGAAACACCTCAAACAAGTAACTTGGAAGAAGAGGAATGGGTTAACAAAGTTTATAAACCTTTTGCCACTGGAAAATCCACTCAAAAGACATTTTTAGAGAGGATCGCTCCCCTATACACTGACAGGGAGAGATGGTGCTCTGTGCACCCTTTTTGGGTAGTGTTATAACGCTCTGGTGCCCCTTTTGGGGGAGCGCTTCCTTTGCTGAGAAAATTTTGGGTTTTTTGAGGCAAATCAGGGAAGAACCCCTCAATTCCTGAAGGTGGTTGGATTCGAATAGATGGTCAAGGCATGATCTTAGGGAGGATCCTCAACTGAAGGAAAAGGATCCTCAACTTATCCCAAAAATCTGTCAAGTGGTTGGGCCTCTCCAAGGCTATATAAGGGAGCCTTTTCATGGTGAAAGGGGATGGAAAGTATTATGAAGCATCTAACTTATGATCTCATGAGGAAGATGTCATTTGGAACATCAACATTCTGTGTGTGGACTGTTTAAGCAAGGGTTTGGACAAGGAGATCTTGATGAAGCTGTTGCACTCACATATATGGTTGTAAGTATTCTTCGTTGTTGTTCTCATTAATATAACATGCTTGGCATGTTTGTTTCAAGTCTATGTTCGATCTCACATGAACTTGTCTCTAGTAGATAGATTTGTTTTTGAGCTAATCCCAGTAGGGTAGGAGGTTGGTCGTATCTTTGTTTGTCTCCAGGGCTCATCGAGGAGTTTAGGATTGAAGCTCAACTTGGACTGTGCAGGGACAGGCATCGTTAAAAAGGTAAGTCTTTTCTCCTTTCTTTACATATATTATCTTATCGAGATCTAAAAGGATGTCAGTGTCCACGTTAAGCATTCTTATGTCTTGGTCTTAGGAGTCTAGGGACCTCGAGAGAATCCACTTGTCCCCAAGGGGATTTCTCTTCAACAGTTTCTTATCTCCAAGTAACAACCTTTTGCAAGATAATTACAAAGGAATATGGTTTGTGACCCAGAATCTCAGCTTTTGGTTTGCATTTTATTTTTATACATCTATGTGGATGAATCTATTTCTGAGCACATTTTATGTAACTATATGAATAGAGTATTTCTATGTACTTTTCAAGTCTTTTAAGATAAAATATTATCGTTTCTTTTTCTCTTGAATTTACGTATTAAAAATCACGTCAAAACAATAAAATTGTTGACCCCCTCTAGTTTAGTACCCAATAGTCTGAAAAAGTTTAGAGAATCGGTCTTCACTTGTTTACCGTCGTTTCTAAGTGGACCAAGTCCATAAATTGTTTAAAAAAATCATGCTACTACGGATTATAAGGAGTCTATAAGTTTTAGAGGGTTAAAAGCTTCCTTAGTTTTGTCCACTAGACATAGTATCATTTCCATGTTACAACAACTTTAGTCTCTATTCTTCTTACTTAGAAAAGAGCTTGCCTGAGGCTTCTCTGGAGATTAGGCTAAACAACCATTCCTTAATGTCAAAAGATTTTCCGGAAAACATTTTCTAAAGTGTTTGAGAAATAATATCCTTAATATTCATTATTGATTTTCTTACAATTTACCTCATAGTAAACCTCCCTTTACAATATTTAACGAGGCCATATTCATTTTTGTATAATGAAATATACATTGAATGTAATAAAATATGTATATTAATTTAATTATGTACCAACCCAATATTCTCACAAAGAAAGTGATCCAAACACTCGAACTGTGTACCAACAGAGTTCTCACATAAAGATTGTGATCAAATATTTGAACGTTATACATTTCATATATATATATATAATTATTTATTTAATCGATATTTATTTTTTTGAAAGAGAACTCATGCGTAAGGTTTTAATGATGGATCTTTCTATTTTGTGAGGGAACCCATCATAGGAAACTAGGCTTCCACCATTTCTAGTCTTCATCCAAGGTCGACTTTAGCATAAAAAACAACACATATAACTCTTGTCCGCTATATTTTTCAATCCTTATTGATTAATGTAGTATTATCGATGTACTCGTAAAGGTATGCAAGGTAATTTTTATTAGAGAGGGTATGGATTCTTTTAATTATTGATGTACCTTAAAATGGGGTATGGTCTATTACTTACAAAATGTAAAAATTATTTCTCTTCATGGATTTCACGTATGTTAAACTAGTGATATTCTCATTGTGATTTCTTTCAGGTATCAAGCAAAGTCTAGTCATTACTTTGATAAAATCTTAATAATAAAGTTCTCTAAGAATAACTTACTCTATTTGTATTTATCTTGGAAACCCTCTATATACATAATCTTCCTTCCATTACAATTTTATGTTTATATAGTAATCGAAATAGGTAATAATTTGAACCATTGCACCTCTTCTTTTAATTTTAACAATAATATAATAATATTGATAGTAGTTGATTTAATTTAATGGCTTCAAATAATTTGTATTTTATCCTTTCGATCTTGTAATGACAATGGAAAGGTTGTGTGCTAATCTTGTCAAATTATTCCAGAGATCCTTTAAACTATTACATAAATTGAATTCTCCATAGTTGCTTCAATCCCCTTTCTCCAAATGAGTGTGGAATCAAAACCACTAGCTTATCCACTTAAGTAATGATCTCAGAACCTTTCTTTCTCCCTTATTCTTTTACATAGGACCTTAATCAAATGATCGCAAGATTATTTACTTCAATATCCTTTGAGCCTCTAATAAACACATTTACCTTATCATGTGACCCGACGTTGGAACCAAGTCCTTCCAACTTCGTCCTTCATCCTTAGGGAAATTCTCCCTTTCAATATTCCAACTCTCCTCGAGTTTGGACCTGCCAAAGTGGTCATAAATTGTCTGAGACTCATGTCGTATGGTTAATATGCTTTCTTACTCTCTCCTCCCACTTATTGATCGAACAAATAGGAAGGATATTACCTGATCTTGATCTATGGTTCTTAGGATTTCGACACTTAGTGCTTCTTCTTTATTTATTCTTTACACTTTTTAGAAAATAAGAAGTTTTATCAGTTGAGTTGGTCATAAAATAATGTTAACTTCTTAATTTCCATTGACAATTCCCACTTACACTATCATTCCAGTCGCTTAATTCAACGAATATGACTTAATCAAGTGTTGAGATGGATGGTGCTTATTTATTTTGGGGCTTCGACACTCTAGGACTCTGAGATATTACAACTCTAAAGTTATTCAACTCCCCATATTTTTTCCTCCCAAAGTGCTTAGGCCATCCTTCCACTTCTTGATCTAACGGATGAGAAAAGTTTTGAAGCGATATTAGATTGATGAGATGCATGATTTCATTACTCATGGACCTCACGATATTGTGACTTACCATGTTCTTCCACTATACTTGATTAGAAGGTCGAGAATTCATTCGAAGTTCCTCCTTGATCAAACTGTTGTCAAAATTTTGTGGGTTCAACATATTATAACTATAAATTCATTGAACTTCCCGTTATTATAACTATAAATTCAATAAACTTCCAGGACTTATACCTACTGAAGTACTTATTCCATCCTTCCAATAGTTGATATAACAGTTGTGAAAAATTTTGAAGGGATCTTAGATCGACTGTCTATGTCATTTTGTTACTCAAGGACTCTAGGATATTGTGACTTATAATGTTCTTCCAGTATACTTGATCTGACAATATTTGAGTTCTACCTTGAGGATATCGCTCGTAGTTTCTTATTCGAGGGACATTGATTTTAACTCTTATATAAATTATCTATTTCTCAACAAACATTTTGATATCAGAAATTTAATATATTTTCCTTTTGGAACCTATCCATAAGGATATCTTCATCTGTGTATATATTTTCATATATTATTGTTTTGATTCATTAAAATGACTCTATATATATATACCCTTCACATACATCCATGCCCAATCAACAAGATATCGCATATGTATAAGTTTATACATAACTTCCTCATATATTTCTCTTTACCAATACATGTGATTCATAAGTAATACATTTATGTAGCTTAATATCAAAAAGGGCATTTGTAAAGGATTTGTGCCATCATTGTTTAAATTTTGTAGCTTTCACAAATTTGTCTCCATTTGTCTACCTTGTGAATTTATATTCATTATACAATCAACAATTAGAAAACTTGATTCATACCTCTCTAAAGAATCAACACTATATCCCTTTACCTTCTAGTTCATAATTTATCCTAGATATCTCATGGATGTATAAACTACTTAGGAACTATATTACTACTAAAAACAACACTCTGAAGTTTAAATATCATAGAATTATGCAAAGTGTATTAAAATTTCCATTACTCATGATGCAGAGCTCCATATTTTGTGTAATGAATGAGATCCATTTAAATCCTCTACAATGCATGCATCTATATAAATTTGATTATGTACCTAACATTCAAATCAATGATTCAAAATAAGTAAGAAAATGACAAATAAAATACATATATGTAATAGTAAATATGGAAACAAATGAAACAACCACATTCCACCCAATTGTAGATGAAAAACAACCAATATTACTTGTCATGATCACTCCCTAGCCTTTGCATGACTCCATAAGGAACAATTGAGCTCCACTCCTTATCCACGGAACCTTTGTACAATTCAAAAAATAATCATTTTCCTAACATAGATGTTCTCACACAACAAATATATTTCTCCACAACCTACTAAGTAGTGTCATACATCCCACATATGTTGTATATATCTCATTTCCCTTTTCCTATGCATGGAGTATTTTAGGCACTAAATGTCACTCATGGGCTAATTTTCCATGGATTTTCCAAAAACGAGATTCACTATTTTAAAAATGATTCTCCCAAATTCTATAGGATAGAATTATTTTACCTTAAAAATCGTCAAAGTTTTATAAAAACTATATAAAATCCTTAAAAAATTGAATATGTTTACAAAAATATCGTCAAACATTTATAGTTGGCATATGAAGGATTAGTAAAATTATCCAAGGTTTATACATTTTAAAACAAATTTCCATGCTTAAAATCATCCCTATTCCTGTGACTTTTTTTATCCATTTCCCTCCTCGGAATTTCATAGATTTACACATCCCTGATTTTTAGCAGCTGCCACGGACAAAACTTCACTTCTAAAATTTGTAAAAATTAGGTATGATTTAACTCAAACATCTTCTGGAGTCATGGAATCATGGTCAACTACTTTTAACCTAGTTTGTCCATGTGTTTCAATCATTTCATTTATTAAACATAGTAGTCTCATACATTTTTCCATCATAAGAGGATAATTGGCAAGCCAAACTCTTGCTCAACAGTCATAAATATGGTAACTAAATGTCTCAATAATAACCACTATGCATTTCCATAAATGGAAATTTATTTTAGAAGAGATAATATTAAAAGAAAAATTTATAATTCTTGAGTATGTCACGTCGTGTCACCCTTAAGTATAATATTGTCCTTAGTGTTAGTATTTCCCTCAATTCACCACTTGGAACGGAGTTGGATAATATTTCATCATTTCATCTTCTAGCTCCCAAGTAGCTTCTTTAGGGATAAAGCGCTTCCATTATACTTTTATTTGGGCAATGGATCTGTTCCATAGTGTTGTTTCTTTCCTATCCAACATGCATAGAGGTTTTGTTTGGAACTAACCTTTTGGTTCCACCTGTACCATATTGCAATCAATGATGTGAGTAGGATCATGAATATATCTTTTTAATAATGAAACATGAAAAACATTATGAACTTTCAAATTTGCAAGGAGCTCTAGTTGGTATGCCACTAGTCTGATTCGAGTTAATACTTTGAATGGAACACAAAACCTTGGTGCCAACTTGGAATAGTTCCCCACTTTAAATGAGCTCCTTCTTTCTTTGACTTTAAGGTATACATGTTCTCCAACATTAAATTCTAGATGTCGTCTTTTCAAATCTGCATAGGTTTTCTATTGATCTTGCACAACCTTTAAATTTTGTTGTACCCTTTTGACCATTTGTTCCATTTCTTGGACCAATTCTCATGCAACCATGATTCTATTAACTAGGTTATCTGAACTAATCAGAGTTGTGCATTTTCTTCCATATAAAACTTCGAAGGGACTCATTTTTGTTGACGCTTGGTAACCGTTATGGTATGCGAATTTGACTAAGTGTAAATATTCTTCCCACTTAGTTGGTTTTGTTCTTACATACATCCATAACAAATCTTCGATAATTTGATTCGTACATTCTATTTACCCATCTGTTTGTGAATGATAACTTGTGTTGAAATTCAAATTACTTCCCAAACCTGCAAACAATTCTTTCTTGAAATTTGAGGTAAATTTGACATTTGTACTAGAAATCACCATTTTTGGAATTCGATGCAATCTAAATCTTTCTCTCCTAAAAATTTTAGCGATATTATTAGCCTTGTAGGTAGATTTCACAGGTATGAAGTGAGAATACTTACTCAATTTATCAACTACTACCATGATTGAATCATTTTGTCTTTGAGTTTTTTGCAAACCTGTAATGAAGTCCATCGAAATAATTTCCCATTTCCATTCTAGTATAGGTAAAGGTTTTAATATACCTGTTGGATATTGATGTTCAACTTTAACTTGTTGAAATCTAAGAATTTAGTTAAATATTCCTTTGTTTCATATTTTATATAAGGCCAATAAAATTGTTTTCTTAGGGATGTTATCATTTTTTGATATCGTGGATGACCAAAATAGGGATTTTTATGCAACTCTTTTATGATTAACAATTTAAATCATCAATTTTGTACATAGATTATGTTATTGAATTTTAAGAGTTCATTTTTATCAATAGTGAAATCAATACTATTGAAATTCCCTTCATTTTTAGACAATTGATATTTTGTTTTGATGTATTCTGCATCATTTATGCTGGTATATTTGATTGTGTCCTCAATATCACTTTCTATTTTGATGGTAATAACTTCATCAAATTCATTATTTCTTCGACTTAGTGCATCTATGACTTTATTTTCTTATCTTTTGATGTGTCGTAGTTAAATATCGAACTCACTGAGAAAATTTAACCACCTTTCATGTTGTGCATTGAGATCTTGTTAACTAAATATATGTTCCACACCGCTATTATCTATTAATAACATAAATTTCCTTCCAATTAAATAATTCTGCCACATTTTTAATGCATGAATTATCACTGCTAATTCGAGATCATGAGTTACATAATTCATTTCATGTTCTTTTAATTTTTTATATTTGTAACAGATTACGTGTTCTTCTTGGGACAAAACTACGTCTAAACCTTCTTTACCTGCATCTACATAAACCATAAAATAATTATAAGGGTCAGGAACTTTAAGGATTGGTGTTGTAGTAAGTAAACATTTAGTTTGGTAAAACTTTCTTGGCACTTTTGAGACGAAATAAATTTTGTTCTCTTTTTCTGCAGTGATGTAATAGAGTAGACAATTTTGGAAAATCCTTCGATAAACCTTTGATAATAATCGGTAATCCCCATGAATGATCATATATCCATTACGTTCTTAGGTAATTACTATTCCACGATAGCTTTAATCCTTTCAGGCTCTACTACAATATCATCTTCTAATATCACATGTCTTAAATATTATATCTTTCTTTGATAAAAGTCACATTTATCGAATTTAGCATATAATTTATGCTCTCTTATTGTCTGAAATATTATTTTCAAATGTTGTTCAGGTTCTTCTTTAGACTTTGAATAGATTAGAATATCGTCGATAAAGATCAATACGAATTTATCTAAATAATGATTGAATATACTATTCATTAAACACATAAAATTTGTTTGTGCATTATTACGTCCAAATGGAATCACCACAAATTTGTAATGTCAATAGCATGTCCTAAAATTTGTTTTACTTACGTCCTCATATTTTATTCTTATTTGATGCTTAGCAGATTTTAAATCGAATTTAGAGAATATTTTCTCTCCTCCAACCTCACCAATTAAATCGTTAATCCTCGGTAAAGGATACTTGTTTTTAATCGTCATTTTATTCAATTGAGGATAGTCAATACCTACTCTTAGTGTTCCATCTTCCTTTTTGAAAAATAACATTGGTGCTCCCCATGGTGAGAAACTTGTTCTGATATATTATTTAATCGTTAATCCTGGGTAAAGAATACTTGTTTTTAATCGTCATTTTATTCAATTGAGGATAGTCAATACCTACTCTTAGTGTTCCATCTTCCTTTTTGAAAAATAACATTGGTGCTCCCCATGGTGAGAAACTGGGTCTGATATATTATTTATACAATTTTTCTTGTAACTGAATTTTTAATTATGTTAACTCAGGAACACTCATCTTGTAAGGTTCCTTTGACGCCTGTGTATATCCGATGCCTTATCTGTTGGACATTTATTAAAGCGATTTACAATAAAGTAGTCGAAGAAAGGCATAGGAAATTAATAAGAAGATAACGACAATTTAATGACCCATTTTTAATCATCATTATTGATTTAGCCAACATCAACTTCACCATACGATTAAATCACAAATTCAGTAAGTAATTTAATCTAACTAACAATTATATCATTAAAATTGGATTATACAAGGTAGTAAGGATAACAGTGTCCAATTTTGAGGACTTGACAATAAATTGATGACAAAAGATCACTCATAATTTCCATTCAATTTAAAAGTATAACACTCCTATGTTTTACTATCTACCTTAAAATGAAAGGCGTATAAGAAGGATGGCGCGAAATTAAACTGTCGAAGAGACGTTAAATGTCTCACAAAATAATCCAAGAACTATCTAATGATACACCCCAGTGAAACTCATAGGTTTTATCGAATGTTAGCAGCATTACAAGTTCCCATAATTATAATGTGGAGCTATAATACAATAATTAATAATAATTGGATTCAATAATCATTTTCATCAATAATTCATGATCATTGAGATCCAGT
>ML776606.1:2550217-2565145 GCA_009831015.1 Picea engelmannii
CAGAATAAACCTCCAACAAACTTCTAGATCTTATGTGAATGTTAGTCTAGTGGCGAGAAAAATAGCAGTTCTCTCCTTCCAAAATTTTAATGAGTGAGATCTCAGGTGGTAGAGTAGTTTCAGTATTGACCAAGAAAAAAAATAGTAAGGTTTCTATCTCTTAGGAAAAAAAACTGAATGCATGATTTAACCGGGAACAAAGTAAAAATATAAATTAATCTCTGTAGGTTCAGCGTTCATGAATATCTCACATTTGGTAGATGAACTCTCTTAAAGTAGTGACGATCTCACTAAAAGGAAAAATAACCTCGTCCTTTTGGTAACCAATAATCTAATTTTTTTTCCCAACGAAACGCAACTCAAAAATCAATCTAGGAGAAAGTTCCGAGACGAGCGATAGTTTCAATTTACTTCCTCTAATTGTTTGAATTGCTTTCATGAGAGTGGAAATCACAGCCTCTAGGCCAATAAATCCTCCACTCCATGAGAATTTATTGATATTAATTTTTGTAAAATATGTTAATTCAAAAAGGTGGTTTGATAGTTTCAATTTACTTCCTCTAATTGTTTGAATTGCCTTCATGAGAGTCGAAATCACAGCCTCTAGGGCAATAAATCCTCCAGTCCATGGGAATTTATTGATATTAATTTGTGATCACTGTAATGTCAACAGCATGTGACTGTACATGGCTAGTTGTTCTTCCAGCTGTACGAGTCCGTTAGGATTTCTTATTTTGGTTCTTGATCTTCTTGATTTGCTCGAGTTTATTTAGCTCAACTCTTTTCCCTTAATGAATTGAGCTCTACTCATTCTTGTTTCCAATTTCATATTCTCTGTATTATCTTCTCTACTTCTCATTTTTTCATGGTATCAAAGCTTATGATGTAAGCATCTTCACAAAGCCTAGAGAGGAGCACGATCACAAGAGGAGGAGAGCAGAATATACATTGTCTCGCAGATGAGAGCACGAGAAGCAAGAATCTTCAGAGATATTTGAGAGAAGCCCGCTCAAAAGATCGTTGGAGACAACAAAGCATGAGAAAGCAGAGCTACAGAAGGATGAAGCGTTTAAATATTCGTGGAATCCCTTAATTTTGAGGAAGTTGCAAGAAGCAACAAAGGAGAAGATACAACAGCCGTAAGATCGGTTGCGGGAACATACCTGAGCCATTAATTAAGCTCAGAAAGGATGAGGTGTGCGCAGAAGAGGAGAAATGTTTTTTTAGTCGTTAGATCTAGGCGAGAGAAATATAAGATGTGAGATCAAAAAAACACTAAGTCACGACCGTTAGATATCATCTAAGGGAGATCGACAGTGGGGATCCATTGCAGAGATCGAGAAGGAAATTAAAGCATGAGCAAGTTGAGAATCTGCAATCCCTCAGGATCGTTGATCTTGCTACATCAACATATCAACAGTGGATATAAATCCCACTACGAACGAGCATCTTCACATTACATAGATTGAGAAGGAAGTTAAAGCGTCAACAAGTTGATACTCTGCAATCCCTCAGGATCGTTGATCTCTTTCTAGATCAACAGATCAATGATGGATATCGATCCCACTATGAACGAGCATTTTCCCATTGCAGATACTAGGAAGGAAATTAAAGAGTGGGAAATTTGAGTTTATGCAATCACTCGTGGTCGTTGATCTTCAAGATAAGTGTCCAAAGGGTAAGTTGATGTCACAGCTCTCGCTCACATGTAGACAAGACATATCGAACTTTGTGCAAGGGTTATCTCCCAAAATTCTTGGTCGTCGATCCAAGCAAGGGACACATGTCAGATGATCCCCATATTCGACGATCGCGTACTCCAAGAGGAAGCAAGAAGTGTTGAGTAAAGAAATCTTGAAGGCCTAAAGGTCGAAGTTCATCTAGACCATCCATCAATGAGGACACACAATGCAAGATCTCTCACTTCCAAGACTTAGCACTCCAAAAATTTTTGCGAAGCGAAGAACTAGAGAAAGAATTGTCCAAAGCACGTTGTAAATCTGAACCATTGAAGGATGAGGACACGTGTTGACAGATCTGACACTCCATAATGTTAAAACCTTGGCGGTTTCTGGTGTTGTGCATCTCGGAACGCTCGAAGATCAGGATTCTGAAGTAAATTTCAGTCGTCCAATTCAAAAGGACATGTGGAGGAAAATATCTCACTTTGAAGATTCGACACTCCAGAGATTAGCACGAGTTAGCAGACGAAAACTCCTGAACGTCGGAGTTCCGAAGAAGATATTGGTCGTTCATTTGTAGAGGTATGAGTACCGTTGGATTTACCTCTCTCCTGAAAATTCGCCACTTCGACACCTCGCGAGTATTGTGATTGTGAGGGGTGAAAGATCTTCAAAGCCCAAACTCCCGAAGTTATTATAAGTCATAGATATCGATGAGTGATTGAGGTCGTCGATCTCTTCCCTTGTTCGGAGGTTCGCGAGTTCGAAGGATTGCAAGGTAAGAAATGATGGTGAGATTAGTGTACAGTCACATACTGTTGAGGTTACATTTATAACTAATGCTCCCTCTTAAACTCAACAGTTACAAACATCAACACTGATAATTCCCAAGTGTTGTCTCTAAAAATAAAAAATGGATTTTCATAGTGGCTTTGTAAAAATGTCTGCAAGATGATTTCGTGAGCCACAAAATTGAAGTGTGATGTGACCATTATTGACTAGCTCACGTATGAAGTGAAAAAGAGTTTCAATGTGCTTTATTTTCTTTTGAATCACATGGTTTTTGGATAAAGCAATTGTTGAAGTGTTGTCACAAAAGATAGGAGTTGGCTCCTTTTTTGTATGTGAAATATCATTCAATAGTATTCTCAACCACACATATTGATATGAAGTTGAGGTAAAAATGACATACTCTGCCTCTATAGAAGATATTGAGACAATGGGATACTTATTTAATGCCCAAGAAATAAGTTTCGTGCCCAGGTGAAAATCATGTCCTTAGGTGCTTTTGCGGTCATCTAGGCTTCCTACAAAATCATTGTCTGTGTAACTAGAGAGATGATTATCATCATACTGAGTGTACCATAAGACAAAATTGAGAGTGCCTGTAACATATCTCAAAATCCTTTTCGTCATCTTCTAGTAAGAATATTTGGGGGATTCCATGAACTTGGAAAAAAAGCTCGTTGAATACATAATACCAGGCCTAGTTGTTGAAAGATAGAACAAACTTCCTACTAAACTTTTGTACAGGGTAAAATATACTCTGGGGCCTTCACCTTGCTTTCTCAATTTTGTGCCTAGGGGTATAGGAGTTTATGTCAGATTGCAATCTTCCATGCATAATATTTTGATGATGTCTACTGCATACTTTTGTTGATAGACAAAAATTTATTTGGTTGATTGGTCAACCTCAATCCACAAAACATATTTAATTATGCCAAGATATTTCATATCAAACTCAGATTACATGGGATGTTTAAAACCGGTTAAATCAATATTTTCAGTATATATCATGTCATCAACATATAAACATACAATAAGAATTTTACCTTGTTGATAGGTTTTGGTATATAGAGTTGGCTCATTTTGGCTTCTTCTGAAACCACTCTTGATCAAGTAGGTGTCAATTTTGTTGTACCAAGCTCTTGGAGTTTGCTTTAAGCCATACAAGAATTTCTTCAACCGATACACTTTGGTTGGTTTCTCTTTGACTTCAAATCCAGGTGGTTGATCCATGTAGACCTCTTCTTCTAAGACACCTTTCGGGAAAGATGACTTGACATCCATATGGTATACTTTCCATTTTTGTTGAGCTTCTATGGCTAAGAGAGTCCTTACAGTATCCAACCTTGCTACTGGAGTAAAATATTCACCATAATCAATGCCTGGTTGTTGTGAAAATCCTTTGGCAACAATTCTTGCATTTTGTTTTTCAATTTGCCCGTTTTCATTGAGTTTAGTTTTGTAAACCCACTTGACACCAATACTTTTCTTGTGTCTGGGAAAATCAACAAGATCCCATGTCTTGTTCTTCTTAAGGGAATCAATCTCTTGGTTCATGGCTTGAACCCAGTGTGGCTCTGTAGATGCCTCCTTAAAGGATGTAGGTTGACATGACATTAATGAAAAACGATTGTGTTGATCAATGTCATCCAACTGCTAATGGATTTCTCTCAATATTCCAGTTCTCTAATTTTAAAGTTCAAAGGATGAATTTCTTCTTGAATTAGAGTTGTCTTGAGGAATTTCAGGATGTCCTTGTACCTACAATCTTGGAAGGGTAGGTTGATGTGTTTGTTGTCCTGAATTTTTTGTTTTTTCAGGAAGTGGTAGCAATGGATTTTGACTGTCCATAGGCCAATTTTTAGACTCACTCCAAAATTGATTTTCAATAAATTTGACATCTCTGTTGAGAATTAGTTTCTTTGGAATCGGATTGTAGATTCTATAGGCTTTGGATGTCTCACTGTAGCCAAGAAAAACTCATTTCTCACTTCTATCATGAAGTTTCTTCCTCAATTTGGAAGGTATGTAAGTGAATGCAATGCATCAAAATGTCCTGAGATGAGAAACATTTACCTTTGTCCCACTCCATGCTTCTTGAGGGACCTTCATCTTCCAAGGTATTAAAAAAAATTCGGAATACTAGTTCAATGGTGTTCTTCCCAAGTAATTTAATATACAATCATTTTCTATTAACAAATAAATAATAATCATTCCAAATACCATAATCATAATACATTTGATGGCTTATGGTATGCTTCTAATCAACGTATTGTGATATACTTCTCTCATTCACTTTCTAATCAAGAGACTTCACCGGTACCTCCCATTGAACTCTAGGGGTACTCTTCTTCCCCCTTATCCCCCAAACCCACAAAGGGGCCACACAAAAAAGCTAGAAAACAATAACACAAAACTTTCCCTCTCAAGGAAGAGATTCCACTCTATCAATTCTTCGAACCCAACTCTCACAAGTAAAACTCAGTCAAGAAAATTTTGGGTATCATAGCAGTAGTAACCAAGGTGAGATCCCTTTCCCCTCTTCATTTCTTTTATAGCAAATTTCTCAATGACACGTGTCCTGATGCACAACTAATTAATTTTTAATAATTAAATGAAAGGATTATTCATCCAATACATGTGACATGCTCTTGCAAGGTTTCACATGTAACTTCTCTTTTTATTTTATTTAAAAAGACTTTTTCCCTCACATTCCCCAATGTGTTCCTATTTTTTCTCTTAGTCATCCCTTAGTTCCCCAATTTCTCATTTATTGAGTGTCCCCTAACTAGATCTTATTTTGAGTTGGATTAGGAGTCTTATTTTAGTTAGGATTAGTGGTATATTGATTCAATAGGATACTCTATGTGGACATCCTATTCTCTCATGTTTTAATTTCTATTTATTTATAAGTCCCTTTTATTATTTTAATGCACACATGTGCATTTTAATCAACCTTTAATTTTTATTCCCTCTTTTCCTAGAGTTTGATTATCTCAGTTTTCTCAACTTCTTTAATGTCTTATTTAGTCCTTTATTTAGACATAGACTTCTTATTTTATAAATTATTGATTAATTAATACTTTGTTCTAACAAGGTCTAAACATTTTATTATGTTTTCTAGGCGATCTAGATTTTATTGATACAGTATTTACTTATGTAATATGTCCTTCAAGATGCACCTCCATGCTCCAAGGGTGACACTCGCCTTTGACTAGTTTTGGAAGATTTTCAAACCTTGGAGTCAACAATCCACTTGTTATACCTTGTGAGAGACTAAGATATTCTAAGGAATAAGGATTTCTCCTTATTTCAAGCCCTTTAGATTTCTTCATGAGAAATTTTCTTAGTCTTATCTCACGACATCGTGGACCTATCGAACTAGGTAACTGTTAACCTACACTTCAGGTCACAAAGAGAGTGCTAGTAGGCTGTGATAGGGACGCTTCGACACTTCTCCCTCAACGGTTTGGTTTCTTTGCATGACCTATTTACTCCATATGTGAATCATATTAGAAAGAGTCGTCAATCCTTCAACCACTAACAAGAACACTATCAATAACCCATATACATAAAATCCATACTATAATCATCATACAAATCACATGCATGTAAATCAAATACTCAAACCAAATAAAAATCCACTCGCTAACTCAATTCAGATTCCAATGAAATTCATTGATTCCATGAGAATCATCAACCTATCGTGCATCCTACACACTCAGGGAAACTCATCAATAATACATGTCAATATACATGCATATAAAAATTTATCATATAATCACAATGACATCATAATGTAACTCATAATCAAAACATAATCATAATGTGTCATAATCGGATCACTTGCTCTCAAGTGTACTCAAGGAATAAGTCAGTATAAATGTTCTCAGTGGAACTAGATGTTACATAAATTTGTTTCTCTCCTTGGAGGTAATTTTGATATTTCTTCCACAAGTACATCCTTATATTACCGAAGAACCGCAAATTCTTCTAAAATTGGTTTCATTTCCTTCTGTAACATATTTTTCACTTGGATAACATATGTTTTGCAACCTTTACTAATGCACTTCTTAAATTGCATTGTTGATATTTGTCTAATAGAAAACGGTTTACTAATTCCTTGCGTTGTTCTTTATATTATGTTTGCATCGTTGTATACAAATGATTTTTCATAACATATAGATACAACTTTGTTCTTTTCTAACCAATCCATTCTGATAAGTATTTCATATGTAGTACATTCAAGTTTATCTTTGTATCATGACCACTTATACTTAGCTCATAATTAAGAATGAGTTATGTCACCTTTCTTTTTGTTCCTGCTGCTAGTTGTACTAACCAGGATTTAGTATGCTTTACTGTATTCAACTTATTTGAGCCTACTAAATTTGGGATGTTAATCCCTAAATAGTGGAACATTACCCCTTAATTGGATCATATTTAGTAGAAGTATGAAGGTACGTGGGGTTAAAATTTCATATTCCAACGCCTTATAATTTCAGATATATATCTTGTGTAAGATAGGCTTATGGAATCATCCTGAATTTAATCATCGTGGAAGTTTCTCTATAAAATGTCTTATGTATACTTTCAATCCTTATGTATATAAAATGTCTTCTGTATGAAGGATTGAAAGGTTACATAAGATATCCTTATCAAATATACCTAGATAAAAGGTCTGACAAACTCCCAAAAACTTTTATTATTTTCATGCGCACATGTGCATTTTGATCAACCTTTAATTTTTATTCCCTCTTTTCTTAGAGTTTGATTATCTCAGTTTTCTTAACTTCTTTAATGTCTTATTTATTCCTTTATTTAGAATTAGTTTTAGTCTTAAGCTTAGACTTCATGTTTCATAAATTATTGATTAATTAATACTTTGTTCTAACAAGGTCTAAACATTTTATTATGTTTTCTAGGCGATCTAGATTTTTATGATACAATATTTACTTATGCAATGTGCCCTTCAAGATGCAGCTCCATGCTCCAAGGGTGCCACTTGCCCTTGACTAGTTTTGGAATATTTTCAATGCTTGGAGTCAACAATCCACTTGTTATACCTTGTGAGAGACTAAGGTATTCTAAGGAATAAGGATTTCTCCTTATTGCGAGCCCTTTAGATTTCTTCATGAGAAATTGTCTTAATCTGATCTCACGACATCGTGGACCTATCGAACTAGGTAATTGTTAACCTATAGTTCAGGTCACAAAGAGAGTGCTAGTAGATTGTGATAGGGACGCTTCCACACCTCTCCCTCAACTGTTTGGTTTCTTTTCATGACCTATTTACTCCTTATGTGATTCATATTTGCAAGCGTCGTTAATCCTTCATCCACTAAAAAGAACACTACCAATAACCCATATACATAAAATCTATACTATAATCATCATACAAAGATCATGCATGTAAATCAAATACTCAAATCAAATACAAATCCACTCCCTAACTCAATTCTAAGTCCAAGAAAGTTCATTGATGCCATCAGCATCATCAACCTATCATGCTTCCTGCACACTCAGGGAAACTCATCAATAATATATGTCAATATACACGCATCTAAAAAATTATCATATAATCACAATGACATCATAATGTAACTCATAATCAAAACATAATCGTAATGTGTCATAATCGGATCACTTGCTCACAAGTGTCCTCAAAGAATAAGTCGGTATAAATGTGCTTAGTGGAACTAGATGTTACATAAAAAAAATCTCTCCTTGGAGGTAATTCTGGTATTTCTTCCACAAATACATCCTTAAATTACCGAAGAACTGCAAATTCTTCTAAACTTGGTTTGATTTCCTTCTCTAACATTTTGTGACTTGGATAACATATGTTTTGCACCCTTTACTAATGCACTTTTTAAATTGCATTGTTGATATTTTTCTAATAGAAATTGGTTTACTAATTCCTTGCGTTGTTCTTTATATTATGTTTTCACTGTTGTATACAAATGATTTTTCATAACCGTTTAGTACAACTTTGTTCTTTTCTAACCAATCCATTCCAATAAGTACATTCAAGTTTCTCTTTGTATCATGACCACTTATATTTAGCTTACAATTAGGAATGAGTTATGTTACCTTTATTTTTGCTCCTGCTGCTAGATGTAATAACCAAGATTTAGTATCCTTTACTTTCTTCAACTTATTTGAGTCTACTAAATTTGGGGTGTTAAGCCCTAAATAGTGACACACTACCCCATAATTGGGGTTTATTAAATTAGTAATTTTATTTTATTTATGTCATACTCGGTACATTAGTTGTAATTGTACCTCCTAGTCTCCTATATATACCAAGGAGACATTTTCATTTGGAATCATCTTATATATGGAAATTTATGGAGTGTTTAAGGAGGTTTCCCCCTAGAAGATGTTTATTATCTGAAATTGTATCTTTTTCAAGCTATTTGGTACTTATTCTGAGGTTTCTTTTATCCTATTTTGATATTTGGTTCTTAACATTTGGTATCAAAGCTCAAGGTCTTGGGGTTTCACTACTACATCTGAGACACCTTGGAATTGTTTCTATAACTTATTTTTAATGGTGTTTCAGAAGGAACCCCTTGGAGTATATTTAGTATAAGTATGAAGGTATGTGTGGTTAAAATTTCAGCTCCTTATGCCTTATAATTTCATATATATATCCTGTGTAAGATAGGCTTATGGAATCATCCTGAATTTAGTCATCGTAGAAGTTTCTCTATAAAATGTCTTTTGTAACCTTTCAATCCTTATGTATATAAAATGTCTTCTATATGAAGGATTGAAAGGTTATATAATATATTCTTATCAAAGATACCTAGATAAAAGGTCTGACAAACTTCCAAAACCTTTTATTATTTTCATGCACACATGTGCATTTTAATCAACCTTTAATTTTTATTCCCTCTTTTCCTAGAGTTTGATTATCTCAGTTTTCTTAACTTATTTAATGTCTTATTTAGTCCTTTATTTAGACTTATACTTAGGCTTAGACTTATTATTTTCTAAATTATTGATTAATTAATACTTTTTTCTAACAAGGGATAAACATTTTATTATGTTTTCTAAGCGATCTAGATTTTATTGATACAATATTTACTTATGCAATGTGCCCTTCAAGATGCACCTCCATGATCCAAGGGTTCCACTTGCCTTTCACTACTTTTGGAAGTTTGTCAGACCTTGGAGTCAACAATCCACTTTTTATACCTTGTGACAGACTAAGGTATTCTACGGAATAAGGATTTCTCCTTATTGTGAGCCCTTTAGATTTCTTCATGAGAAATTTTCTTAGTCTGCTCTCACGACATCATGGACCTATCGAATTAGGTAATTTTTAACCTACAGTTCAGGTCACAAAGAGAGTGCTAGTAGGCTATGACAGGGACGCTTCCACACCTCTCCCTCAACTGTTTGCTTTCTTTGCATGATCTATTTACTCCTTATGTGAGTCATATTAGCAAGCATCGTCAATCCTTCATCCACTTACAAGAACACCATCAATAACCCATATACATAAAATCCATACTGTAATCATCATACAAATCACATGCATGTAAATCAAATACTCAAACCTAATACAAATCCACTCCCTCACTCAATTCGGAGTCAAAGGAAGTTCATTGATGCCATCAACATCATCAACCTATCATGCATCATGTACATTTAGGGAAATTCATCAATAATACATGTCAATATACATGCATCTAAAAATTTATCATATAATCACAATGACATCATAATGTAACTCATAATCAAAACATAATCATAATGTGCCATAATTGGATCACTTACTCACAAGTGTCCTCAAAGAATATGTCAGTATAAATGTGCTTAGTGGAACTAGTTGTTACATAAATTTGTTTCTCGCCTTGGAGGTAATTATGGTATTTCTTCCACAAATACATCCTTAAATTACCGAAGAACCGTAAATTCTTATAAAATTGGTTTAATTTCCTTCTCTAACATATTTGTCACTTGGATAACATATGTTTTTCAACATTTACTAATGCACTTCTTAAATTTCATTGTTGATATTTGTCTAATAGAAATTGGTTTACTAATTCCTTCCGTTGTTCTTTATATTATGTTTTCATCATTGTATACAAATGATTTTTCATAACAGTTCAATATAACTTTGTTCTTTTCTAACCAATCCTTTTCGATAAGTATGTCATATGTAGTACATTCGCGTTTATCTATGTATCATGACCACTTATATTTAGCTCACAATTAGGAATGAGCTATGTTACAGTTCTTTTTGTTCCTACTACTAGTTGTACTAACCAAGATTTAGTATGCTTTACTTTCTTCAATTTATTTCAGTCTACTAAATATGGGGTGTTAAGCCCTAAATAGTGGCACATTACCCCTTAATTGGGGCATATTAAATTAGTAATGCTATTTTATTTATGTCAACTTGGGTATATTATTTGTAATTGCACATTGTCCCCGACCATCCATGATGGGCCACACTATGACGGAGAACTATTACATTCTCTCTGTGGAACATACTGTAACATACCCAGCAGCTAACTAAGCTATGCCACATAATATTTTCGAACTGCATGTAATTAGAATATATATGGATACATAACTCTCACAGAAGCATTATATATATAAAATGTAAACATACAATACATCTGTAAATGAAAAGATTCACACTGAAATAACAACAAACATATACATGCAACATATATAGGAAATACACATAAAAATAAACATTGTTTTAATCACACATATGATAACCAATAAAAATGAGCAAGTAAATAACAATGCAGCATGTAAATTTATCACACAAGTGGAACTTATCTTTGTAAGAATTTCACCAATTGCATGAAGACCTTCCACAAACCTCCCATCCTTAGACCACACTCTTCATCACTCTCAACAATGATTCATCCACAATTTTGGACTAAACTCCACACGGGTAAAGGGATTTCTAACTAGGCTAAAGGCTCATAGACAATGAGAAAGACTCTATCTCAAGTTCCAACTCAAACTAACAACCTAGAGTCCCTCATTCCCCACATGCCTATCCCACCCAGGAAGTGTGCCCCTTCTCTACTCAACAGTCCTTCAACTACCCCACTTCCTTTCTGGGCTTCAACAACAGGTCGAACATAAAGTCTCAGAGCACTGTAGTTGCAGTTCAACACCTTCAGGAAATCAATCCCCAACAATTCTCTCACCCAGAGAATTTCTCATGGGCCTGAAAACCCACCTCTTCAATATCCCACGAGCCTGAAAACCCTCTTCTTCAATCCAGTTCCCAAGCTAACCAGATACACTGACATAAAAATGGCTATGGATATGGGTTTAGGTACAGTCATGAAGATACAAAGGATAGCTCAATGGTTGTGTGCATTCTCATGGATGATTGACTAGATGGATGAATGATGGAAGGAATCATGGGAAGAATGATGGAAAAGATGAGAGGAAATGAACTAAGTCCCCACAATATGTATGCATGTCCCCAACTTGACACTTGTCATGTTGGTAGCTACTTTGGCCCACTTGTCCCCAACTGTAGAACTTGGGATAAAATAATTATCCATACTTTATGATTTAATAAATATTAATATAATATTCCTTTTTGGCTTAAGCTTCCTAGATTATCCATTTTCCTTAATTTTTAGACCCTTCCCTTTCCCTAACCAGTGGATTTTAGTCCCTCATCTCTTTTATCGTGGTCAGTCTACGTGCAACGATGTATTTTATATTAATTGTGAGACATATACAAAAATAGGCACACTGGCCTTCAACATCTAGGCTCTCTGGCCTAATCCAAAAATACACATCCTAGCTTATAATAACTGGCTCACCAACCTATAAAACATACCATATACACAAAGTCTCATTGGCCTCGCAATCGCGTCCACTTAAGATGTTGCGCGTGGTATCCTGGAATGTGTGCACTTCATCATTTCAGTACAAGCGTGCACTATGCCATGAAATGTGCATACAAAATGATATCAAATAGCTCACTAGCTTAAGTATGTTTTCATTTACATTACAATTGGGCTCGGCCTAGGGATATTACAATCCCCTCCCCTTATTTATGAACTATTCTCAGTGCATCATGTACTCATATACAACAAAATTTCAAAAATCCTCAAAACGATGTGGGTATTTTTCCCGCATTGCATCCTCATGTTCCTAAGTAGCATCCTCGAGACCGTACCAAGTCCATTGGACCTTTACAAGCCCTATCGCTCGATTCTAGAGTTGTTTGATTTTCCGGTCCAGAATGTGTATCAAATGCACTTGAAAAGTGCCTTCTTGATCCACCTGAATCACATTCCAATCAATAACATGATTAGCACCAGGCATATATTTCTTGAGTAATGACACATGGAATACATTATGAATAGACATATATGCAGAAAATACAATCATATAAGCTACTAGACCAATCCTCTCTAGTATTTCAAATGGCCCATAATAACGAGCTTCCAACTTTGAACAATTTCCCAACTTCAAGGAACTTTTGTTGTCCCTCACTTTCAAGAATACATGATCAACCACTTTAAATTCCCTGTGAGTTCTTCCCTTATCAGCATAGCTTTTATACCTCTCTTGGGAAGCCTTTAAATTTTGTTTTACTTTTCTCATTTGCTCCTCCATTTCCCTGAGAAAATCTAGTCCAACCACTTCTCTATTTGTTGGGTTATCCCAACTTACTGGTGTGTTTCACTTTCTTCCATAAAGTGCCTCAAATGGGCTCATCTTTAGGGATTCTTGGTACCCATTGTTATAAGAAAAATCTACCAAGTGTAGGTAGTCTTCCCATTTCGATGGTTTATCCATCACATACATCCTCAACATATCTTCAATCACTTGATTCACCCTCTTTGTTTGTCCATCTGAGTCTGGATGATAAGTTGTATTAAAATTCAAATTTGTTCCAAATCCATTAAATAATCCCTTCCAAATTTTTGAGGTAAATTTTGGATCTCTGTCAGATACAATTATCTTGGGTATGCCATGTAATATAGAAATTTCCTTCATATAAACATCAACAATGTTGGATGCCTTGTGATTGATCTTAACTCGAAAAAAATGGGCATCTTTAGTAAGTTTATCCACCACTACCATGATATAATCATGTTGCTTGTTTGTTCTCAGAATTTTGGTGATGAAATCCATTGTTACAACTTCCCATTTCCACTCAGGAATGGGTAATGGTTGTATCAAACCAGTTGGGTGTCTATGATCAGGATTTACTTTTTGACATTCAAAACATCTGGCAATAAAATCAGCGACCTCTTTCTTCATGTGTTAAGAACCAAATATCAATATAGCATAGAAAATCCTCAGAAAAAGTACTCAACGCCTTGAAAAAGAGAGAATTTCAGATAATAAGCCTCTTCGAGGAGGAAACCTCCTTTTACCCCACTTAAATGTTCAAGTACAAGATGATTCAAAATTAAAATGTCTCCTTGATATATATAAGAGACTAGGAGGTATAATTACAACTAATGGCCTAAAGCCGACATAAATAAAATAACATTACTAGTCTAATATGCCCCAATTAAGGGGTAATGAGCCAATATTAGGGATTAACATGCCCCTCCCCTTGAGACAAGTGTTGTCTGCAACGCTTGAGTAACTCTAGATGCTTTTGTATAAAAGACTCATCTTCCCAAGTGGAATCTTCAGTCGGCAGTTTCCTCCATTTAATGAGATACTCTGAAATGGATCTATTCCTCAGTTGGTGAATTCTTGTGTCAGTGATGGCTTCATGCTCCAATATGATTTTTCCTTCCTCGTCAAGTTTTGGCAATATAGTCTGAACTGGGATATTTTCACCTATAACCTTCTTTAATCATGAAACATGGAAAACTGGGTGTTCTCGTGAAGATGCAGGCAGCTCCAATTTGTATGCCATAGTACCAATCCTTTGCAACACCTTATAAGGGCCATAGTACTTTGGTGATAATTTATTATCCTTCTTGTCTTTCTTGAGGGACATCTGTTTGTATGGTTGTAGTTTTAAAAATACCCAATCCCCTACTTCAAAACTTCTTTCACTACGATGTTGATATGCTTGTTGTTTCATGTGATTTTGTGCCATGGTCAGGTTGTTCTTTAAGATTTGCAGAACTTGTTGTTGATTCTCGATGTGATCTTCCACTGCTTGAACCTTAGATTTTTCTTTTAGAGAAGAAGTGATGGAAGGAGGATGGTATCCATAAAGTGCCATAAATGGTTTCATTTTTGTTGTAGTATGAAAGGAAGCGTTATACCACCATTCTGCCAAGGGTAACCATTTGAAACATTGTGTTTGTTTATCAGAGACAAAGAAACGAAGGTATCCTTCCAGACATTTGTTCACTATCTCGGTTTGTCCATCAGATTGAGGATGATAGGATGAGCTATGAGCCAATTGAGTACCCAAACAAGAAAATAATCTTGTCCAAAAATGTCCAGTGAAGATGGGATCTCTGTCACTTACAATAATCTT
>ML776606.1:2568106-2638907 GCA_009831015.1 Picea engelmannii
AATTTCATGGGATGCATTTTCACTTTCAGGTGTCTTCTCTGTTACGAAATTTTTCAATACTTCCATGATCTCCCCTTTTAAACCATATATCTTAGTATCCAACTTAGCTTCCATTGAATCCATCTTAGTATCCAACTTAGCTTTCATTGAATCCATAAACTTAGCTTCCATTGAATCCATCTTAGTATCCAACTTAGCTTCCATTGAATCCATCTTATTTTGTAGTTCATTTATGTCCCTATGCATTTCTTCACCTTCATCAAGAGTCCAAGTAGGATTTTATGGAGGCTTACTTGGTGTAGAAGTTCCCTTTTTGGGTGGCATGTTGGCCAAGTATCACTTTTTGAACCTTGATTTTGAGGTGGTTCTTCTAGACAATATTTCTTCTGTTGTATCTCCCAAGTTTTGGCCCTTCTGGGTATGAAACTTTCCTTTATGTATTTCTCTGATATTTCTTCTCTGCAATGCCATAGGTCTGATCAAAATTGGATGTGCCAAGTGGAATTCACAGTAACTTCCCCACAAATTGCCGATTTTTGGCCTTTCTAGGAGATCTCACTTGTATAGTGTGCCCCGCAAAAAATAATTGATATAAAATTATGAAACTCATACCAAAGATACTACAGACTGTCCACAATCCAATGCAACCATTCCCACACAATTTGGATACTCTAGCAAGAATTTATGATTGTTTTACCTAGAAAACCTTCTTGATACTAGTCAATAGGACTAGTCAGATACCCTATATTACACAAGGTGCATCTACAAATTTATGATGACCCAGAAGCTGAAATTTTTACCACAGATACCTTACTAATTTCTATAAATAGCCTCCATAGATAAGGGTCTGAAACGTTCCAGAAATGTTTTTATAGCGAAAATTCCACAATGACTCAGTTCAGGACGATTCCAGAACCCTATCTTGTATAGGCTGTATCTCTGAAAGTATAAGGCCTCAGGAGTTGAATTTTTAACCCAACGTACCTTGATCTGTATACTAAATGTATTCCAATCTGTTCCTTCTGAAACATTGTAGAAGACAAGTTATATTTAAAATTCCAAGGTGACTCAGATGTAGCAGTGAAACCCCAAGACCTTGAGGTCTGATACCATATGTTAAGAACCAAATATCAATATAGCGTAGAAAATCCTTAGAAAAAGTACTCAACGCCTTGAAAAAGAGAGAATTTTAGATAATAAGACTCTTCAAGGGGGCAACCTCCTTTTACCCCACTTAAATGTTCTAGTACAAGATGATTCAAAATGAAAATGTCTCCTTGGTATATATAGGAGACTAAGAGGTATAATTACAACTAATGGCCTAAAGCTGACATAAATAAAATAACATTACTAATCTAATATGCCCCAATTAAGGGGTAATGAGCCAATATTAGGGCTTAACATCATGCCTGGTCAATAATATTGGCTCTTAATAGCTGCAATAGTTTTTTGATATCTTGGGTGCCCAGCATAAGGCACATTATGCATTTCTCTCAATATCATATTTTTCAAATCATTAGAATTTGGTACATAAATTCTGCCCCTGTACATGAGAATTTCATCATTATTTGTCTTGTAATATTCAATTTTCTGCTGCAAATTACCTTGCTATAATTTTGCAACTAAATCCTTGTATTGCAAATATGATTTGGAAGCCTCTATAATTATGTCCTTCAAATCTGATTGGTACATGCTAATGGTTGTAGCATGAATTTAATGCACTCTCCTGTTGAGTGGATCAACTATTTTGTTCTCTTTTCCCTTGATATTCTTTATATAAAAGTCATATTCACTTAGAAATTATAACCATCTGGTTTGCCTAGCATTTAGAATTGGATGATCAAATAAATATTTCAGACCATTCTAGTTTGTTCTTAGCTCAAGCATTTTTCCCATGAGGTAGTGTCTCCATTTCCTCAAGGCATGCACTATGGATTCCAACTCCAAATGATGAGAGGCATAGTGTCTTTCATGCTCTTTCAACTTCCTTGATCAATAACATATAACAAACCCATTTTGAATGAGGACTCCACCAAGCCCTTCTTTACATGCATCTGTGCATACAATGAAGTCTTCATTTGGGTCTGCAATCCTTAGTATTGGAGCATGTTGGCACAGGGGCATACTCAGGGTTCAATGCTACAACAGTGCACCAATAAATCCCTAACTACCAGCCCTTTTGGCAACACATGCGAAGAAGATGAAGTCTCACTCGAGGTAGAGGCAGGGGTGGTTGCAGGACTCAAGTTTCTGAAACCTTAGATGGGACACAAATTTGTGATTATACATCTTAGTAGGGCACTCAACACATCAGTTACACAATATATAATCAATAACCAGTTCACTGGTAAAACGAGGCTTCAAAGTATCTACACTAATCTACTGCATCAAGCACTTATCATCAATAAATAGGTCATATCTAACTGATCAAGCACTGAGCATATTCATGTATATCAAATATAACATTCTACACATAATTAGCACTGAGAATAGGCATATTTATCTAATCATCATAAAGCAATAAGCAAAGGAAGACATAAACACATTCAGACAAGCACCAAGCGAGACAACAAAATGTTTAAGTGGTTCACCCCCACCTTGGGGATACGTCCACTAACTCTTCTTCATTATTATCTTCAGTCAATTGGTTACAAGCACAAAGCCTAAAAACCCTTACTCCACCCCAGCCATAAGATTTGTGCAGCTCGCTAGATCCTTCTTCCCTGTGTTACAATACTAATCCTTTCACAATCTGTCACAACCACTTTCACTTAGTTCTGCAAGCCTCTTATAGTCACACACAAAGAACTTACAATCCTTCGATCACATAGATCTAGAACTTAGCTCACCATCTTACAAGATTTTTTTATTACATCACCTAGGTACTTATTTATACATTACAAAAGAGCCTAAACATGGGTAAACCGATGGGCCGACATCCCATCCCCGTTACATATTCCCAAAAACCTAAAAAGAGGCCCAAAAGGGGGTCGAGATCCTGTGATCTTTGTTTCATCTTACGCTTCTACTTTGACAGGATTTCAAAGTCCCAAAATAGGTCAACATGACCAAAAAACTCCCAAAACATGGTCAAGGTCCAACATAGCACTTGTTAGTAATTGCTTCAAGTGTTGGAAACTCTTTTCAAAATCCAAAGTCCATTGAAAATTCACACCCTTTTTTTGCAAGGAAGTGATTGGATGTGCAATCTTTGAAAATCCTTCAATAAATATCCTATAGTAGTCTGTAAGGCCCATGAATGATCTGACCTATGACACATTCTTTGGCATTGATCCACCGTTATCCCATGCTTTGAACTGATATGACCCAAATAATGAATTTTCTTTTGATAAAATGAGCACTTGCTCAACTTGGCATACAACTGATGCTCCCTTAATACTTGAAATTCCATCCTCAAATGATGTTCATGCTCTTCCTCTAACTTAGAATATATAAGAATGTCATACAAAAAGACAATAACAAACTTGTCTAAATATTCTCGAAAAAAACCATTCATTAAGCACATGAAAACAACTGGTGCATTTCACAACCCAAATGGAACCACTGTGAACTCATAATGACCATACCTTGTCCGAAAGGTGGTATTGCTGACATCTTCCTCTTTAATCCTTACCTGATGGTATCCTGACCTGAGATCTATTTTTGAAAATATCTTTGCATCCTTCAATTGATCAAAAATATCATCAATCCTTGGAAGAGGATACTTGTTCTTAACAGACAGTTTATTCAATTGTCTTAAATCAATGCACAATCTTAATGTTCCATCTTTCTTCTTCACGAACAAGACTGGGGCACCCCAATGTGACACACTTGGGCGTATATACCCCTTCTTCAAAAGTTCTTCAAGATGCATTTGCAACTCCTTCAACTCCATTTTACTCATTCTGTAAGGAGTCTTTAACACTAGAGTTGCTCCAAGAATTAAATTTATAGAGAAATCAATATCTCTCTTTCGAGGTAGTCCTGGTACCTGCTTGAACACATATTCAAAATCTTTCAGGACTGCATGATCTTCCAAATTTGGCACCTTATCTTTAGGTGTTTTTTCCATATGCGCTGCAAAGATTTGACACCATTTTATGTAACATTTTTTCAGCTGAAATGCTGAAATTTATCTGATGGTTACTGTCCTGGAAATCCCCTGTACTTTCCTTAGGCTCCCTTCCTCATCCAAGCAAGTAAATTCCTTGTTATGATAGTCTAGGATAGCATGATGTTGGTCCAACC
The DNA here is from genome assembly GCA_009831015.1 of Picea engelmannii. Taxonomy (NCBI): domain Eukaryota; kingdom Viridiplantae; phylum Streptophyta; class Pinopsida; order Pinales; family Pinaceae; genus Picea; species Picea engelmannii. The sequence goes on from ML776606.1 coordinate 2,572,355, forward strand.
AATCCATCCCAATTATACAGTCATAGGAACCTAAAGGAAATATGTTCAAATATTCCCTGGTCTTCAGTCCATTCATGCCCATAACACATGACTTAACCATCTCATTCACTTTTCTTTTGGCTCTTGTATCCAACTGCACCAACTAAAATTTTCCATGCTTCCTTCTTGGCAAATGAAAACTTTCCACCATCTTAGGATCTATATAACTATGACTAGCTTCTGAATCAATTAAAATAGCAATGGTTTGTTTGTTGATCATACCTTCCACTTCAATCATATGTGACTGATACTCTGCTTTCTTGTTGTCGAGGGTTGCATAGATCCTTGGCACATTTGTACCCATGTCCTCCACTATTTCATCTTGTTGTACATTGTGAACATTTCTCCCTTTTTCACCTATGTGAGGACAATCTCTGAACATATGATCCCCTATATAACCCCAACATTGAATAGGTGGTTGCCTTGGATTTTGACCCCCTGTCTCAATTGTTCTGTGTTCTTTAGGATTTTATTTTCCTTAAGTATTATTTCTGAAGCATGGTGGCTTAGATACCTTCTTCCTGTGATCCATATTGATCTTCTTCTTCTCTTCCCAGGATTTTTGGACAGTTGGACTTGATTTATGTTGATCATATAGGCATTTATCTTGCCTTATGGTCTCCTCCAATGTCTTGGGATAATCATACTGTATTTTTTCACTGATGAATTCCAACAATCCACTCAAATACTTATGAATCTTAACTGTATCATTCTTGATGAAAGATACATACTTCAATAGTTTTAAAATCCTTCTGTCATATTCATATATTGTCATACTCTCAAGCTTGAGTTCAAAGAACTCTTTCATTTTCTTGTCATAATATATTTTAGTCAAGTATTTCTTCTCAAAATACTTCTTGAATTCCTTCCAAGTAACACCTTTATCTTTAATATGTTGCACCTACAAAAGCTCATCCCATCACATGGATTCCTTTCCCTTGAGTTGATAGATAGCAATTCTACCTTCTGCATGAGAAGAATAATTATGCAATTGAAAATACCTTATCATGCCCAGCAACCATGTCTCTACATCTTCATCCTTCTTGTGCTCACCATCAAATGTAGGAGGTTTGATTTTGTTCATTTCTCCTCATAGCTCATCCACCCTAGACCTCTTATGCTTCCTGACAGGGGATGGACTTGATTTGTTGTGTGCTCTCTTATTGTAATGCCTCAGGGAGTGGTGGTGATGTCTGCTAACACTTCTTGCTCTTGTTTTCTCATCAGGAGGCCTGTCACTTCTAGATTTGTTTGAGCCACTCTCCTTGTCCAATTTGTTTTCTATTTTTTTCAAGCTCTCCAATAAATTCATTTTGAATTCATCTTGTTACTCTTTGGCTCTCATAATATTCTCATTATTATCTTTATGGCTTTAAAAATTCTTATTCATGTTTTCATTCCTTTCATCTCCACATTCACATCCATCCCTCTAATCTCATCCTCCTGACTGTAAGTACCCTATGCCTCTTCCATTACTATGGACTTTGAGCTGAACTTTATCTAATCTATTTGTTGTTAACTCTGCAAAATGTGCAGCCAACAAAACCTTGTCAGGCTAACTGTCTCAATAATTTCATGAAAATATGAACCATTCTGGTTCAATATATATCATAAATATTTCTTCTGATTTCCTGAAAAATTGAATGCATTGATCAATTTTCTAGGTGGATAATTAGATTCCACTATTCAATACCTTTCCAACGCCTTCTCATTTTCTCAATTCCAAGTTTTGAGTAGAAAGTTATCGTTATTTGAAAATTGCCCATTAATTTTTCTATCCATTTTTTAACTTGGCGCAACTTTGCACTGTAAATATGCAATTTCTCACATACTCCATTGGTGTTTTCATGGTATCTCAATTGGGTTTCTTCATGTACATATTATGAACATTTTTTCTAAGTTTCACCTTTTTCTGGGCTCTATGTTGCTAGTTACAGCCGGATGAAGTTCTAGGCCAAAATACGATATCGTAACTCGTATGCTACATTTACTTTATTTGCCATATTAACACTTTTAACATGCCCAAAAATTTAATTTGGCTCTAGGATTGTCTTCTATGTCTCAATATCTTTCCATTGACTACTCATGTGCCTCAATTTGATTATGAAGCAGAAATTTATGGTCCTTTGAAGTTAGATGGGTCTTACAATTTGCCCTCCAATGTTTGAGCTGTAATTTTCTCATAAAATCTCTATTTGATGAACAATTTACACCATTAGAAAGATCTATCTGATCTCTTTCTCTATTACATGTTGTGTGTATTTTTTGTATCGTGTACTATTATTCCGTGCACATTTTACTCTATATGCTTCACCATGCCCGCGTTTAGTAAGCCCCACCACACTCCAATACTTTGCACACACCATTAACTAAATTGTTGTGCGACAACATATACCCAAATTGTGCATGCACCAACCAAACTCCTATGTGCTCTGCCAATACTGTGCATAGCATGTGCACCATTATTATTTTTCCGCGGGGTGCCAAAATTTAGTGCGCACACCCGCACACCAACAATTTTCCGCGCAACACCCAAACTTTAGTGTGCACACTTGCACACTAACATTTTTCCGCCTGGTTCCCATAATTTAGTCCGTGCACTAGCATGCCAATATCTTTTCACACAGTGCCAAATTTTACCTATCACAAGATTTTCACTGCGCATTATGCATTTTTAGTGCGCCCATCTGCGCACATTTACTTTTATGGGAAACAATTCCTCGTGAATTTCGTTGTAGAAATTGGGTCTTTTTCTTAACTTTTTCCCCAATTTACCATAGACATTCTACAACCATGAAATTCATTCAATTTCACCCCGATACCACCAATTCAACCTCTGCAACAACAAATCGTTGTGGGTTGACATTTCTGGAATGCATTTTTCCCAAACTCAATTAACAAATTGATAATTTTAATTATAAAACTCGCTCCAATTGTCATGGATTCACTGTGACTTCAAATTCAACCAGTTCCAGGTCCTAATTTGCTAGAACAGATATTAAATCAATAATATCTCACCACTTGGTCGAATTTCTCAATTTTCTCATGAATTTAACAACATAAATTGGGGCTTTTTCCCAATTTCGCATAATTGTTGTTACTTTTTACCATGGACGCTCGGAAAATCGAAATTTGGCCACTTTGAAATAAATACTTTGTGACATTTTTCTTCAACTCAACTTTCTCGACCCATCCAGGCTCAGTTTTGAAAACTCAAGCTCTGATACCATATTCTAACATCCTTGGCCATACATGCCGGGCAAGGCTACACCAGATAACTATTACGTTCTCTCTGCAGAACATATTGTAACATACCCAGCAACTAACTGAGCTATGCCACATAAGTTTTTCGAACTGCATGCAATTAAAATATATATAGACATAGAACTTTTGCGGAATCATTATATATATAAAATGTATACATACAATACATACATAAGTGAACGGATTCACACTATAATAACAGTAAACATATACATGCAACATATACAGGAAATACCCATAAAAATAAACATTGTTTTAACTTCACATATGATAACCCATAAAAATGAGCATGTAAATAAAAAATCAACATGTAAATTTATCACACAAGTGGCAATTATCTTGGTAAGAATGTCACCAATTGCGTGAAAACCTTCCACAAACCTCCCAACCTTATACCACACTTTTTATCACTCTCAACAATGAGTCACTCCTGAGCTGGGACCAAATTCCACCTGGGTAAAGGGATTCCTAACCAAGCTAAAGGCTCATAGACAATGGGAAAGACTTCGTCTAAGGTTCCAATTCAAACTAACAACCTACAGTCCCTCATTCCCCATATGTCTGTCCCACCCAGGAAGTGTTCCCCTTCTCTTCTCAATAGTCCTCTGGCTGGCCCACTTCCTTTCCGGGATTCAACAACAGGCGAGACATGAAGTCTCAGAGCATTGTAGCTACAGTTCAGCACCTTCGATAAATCAATCCCCAACAATTCTCTCACCCAGAGAATTGCTGACAAGACTGACAACCCGCCTCTTCAATATCTCATGTTCCTGACAACTTGCTTCTTTAGTCCAACTCCCAAGCTAATCAGATACAACAACACAAAAATGGCTATGGATACGGGTTCAGGTACGGTCATGAAGATACAAAGGATAGCTCAATGGATGCGTTCATTCTCATGGATGATTGACTGGATGACTGAATGATGGAAGGAATCATGGGAAGAATGATGGAAACGATGATAGGAAATTAACTAAGTCCCCACAATATGTATGCATGTCCCCAACTTGACACTTGTCATGTTGGGAGCTAGTTTGGGCCACTTGTCCCCAACTTTAGAACTTAGGATAAAATAATTATCCTTACTTTATGATTTAATAAATATTAATATAATATTCCTTTTTGGCTTAAGCTCCCTAGCTTATCCCTTTTCCTTAAATTTTAGGGCCCTCCCTTTCCCTAACCAGTGGATTTTAGTCCCCCGTCTCTTTTATTGTGGTCGGTCTTTGTGCATCGATGTATTTTATATTAATTGTGAGACATATACAAAAATAGGCACACTGGCCTTTAACATCTAGGCTCTCAGGCCTAATCCAAACATAAGCATCCTAGATTATAATAACTTTCTCACCAGCCTATAAAACATATCATATACACAAAGGCTCTGGGGCCTCACAATCACATGCACTTAAGATGTTGTGCACAGTATCTTGGAATGTGTACAGTTCATCATTTTACTGCGCAGTACAAGCACGCAGTATGCCTTCAAATGTGCATACAAAATGATATCAAACAACTCACCAACTTAAGTATGTTTTCATTTACATTACAATTGGGTTCAACCTAAGGATATTACAAATTGTACCTCCTAGTCTCCTCTATATACCAAGGATACCTTTTCATTTGGAATCATCTTGTATATGGAAATTTATGTGGTGTTTACAGAGGTTTCCCCCTAGAACAGGCTTATTATCTGAATTATATCTTTTTCAAGGCATTGGGTACTTATTTTGAGGTTATTTTTATGCTATTTTGGTATTTGGTTCTTAACATTTGGTATCATGGCTCAAGGTCTTTGGGTTTCTCTACTACATCTCAAATGCCTTGGAATTTTTTCTATAACTTGCTTTTTCAGTGTTTCAGAAGTAACCCCTTGGAGGATATTTAGTAGAAGTATGAAGGTGTGTGGGGTTAAAATTTTAGCTCCTTACGCCTTATAATTTTAGATATATATCATGTGTAAGATAAGGTTATGGAAATGTCCTGAATTTAGTCATCATGGAAGCTTCTCTATAAAATGTCTTATGTAACCTTTGAATCCTTCATCCTGAATCTAGGTATCTTTGATAAAAGTTTCAAATTTTGGGTCATCATACTTTTGTAGATACACCCTGTGCAACATAAGGTATCTAAATAGTCATATTTACTAGTCTCAAATAGGTCTTTTAGGTAAAACAATGATATATTCTTTAGTGAGTATCCAAATTAAGTGACACCAGTTGCATTAGACATTAGGAAGTTTGTAGTATTTTTGGTACACGTTTTAGAATCAAATATCAGATATTGTGATCCGGGCACACTTTACAAGTACACTCTTCTGGACGGGAAAAAAATCAACAAGTTCTGGGGAAGTTACCATAAATTCCACTGGCACATCTAATTTTGATCATACCTATGGCATTGTAGAAAAGAAATATCAGAGAACTACAAAAATAATTTTTCAGACCTAGAAGGGCCTAAATTTTGGGGATACACCAGAAGAAATATCATCTAGAATAACCACCTTGAAATCAAGGTTTAAAAGTGATACTTGGCCAACATTCCACAAAAAAAGGGAACCACTACACCAATTAATCTTCCCGACAGTCCTACTTGGAATCTTGATGAAGGTTAAGAAATGTGTAAGGACATAAATGATTTTAAAAAGAACATAGTAACAAAATATGAACTACAGGGGATGATGTATTCAATTGAAGCTAAGTTGGAGGAAATAAATACTAAGATGGATGGATTAAAAATGGAGATCATGGAATCATTGAAAAAAATTCTAGTAGAGAGGACACCTAAAAGTGAATATGTATCCCATGAAATTCATAATGACACAAGGAAGATGAATCAAGAATGGATAAACTCCAACCTTGGGTTGAAGACCAACCACTTTCCTAAGATTGATATGAGGAAGTATGCTGGCAAGGATCCTATCACATGGATACTTCTAATGGAGCAATTATTCGATCTACATAATGTGCCATATACACAAAAGGTGTGAATTTATTCTTTATATTTAGAACCCAGTCAATTTGTGTGGTATCTATAGATTGATTCTCGCAAATCACTCATCACTTGGACAATTTTCACGGAAGAAATGATAGCACACTATGAGGATACAAGGAGCAATACCGTCTTTATCCAATTGATAAATCTCAAGCAAAAGGGGTCAGTTACAGAGAACATTGAGAACTTCCAAAGATTGAATAAAAAGGTATCAAATATTCCAAATGATCACCTGATTGATGTATTCATAGGAACTTTAAAGGATAACATTCAACATGAGGTTCTCCTTTGGGAACCCAAATCATTGGATAATGCATTCACGCTGGCAAGAAATGTTGAAAGTAAAATTATGGCTATGGCTACTAGAAGGACCACTCCTAACATCTATTGAGAGAATAATGTTCCTTATTCTAAAACACCTCCACCTACAAGGTTGACACCTCAACAATTGGAGGAAAGAAAAGAAAAATATTTATGATTTAATTGTGACAACAAGTACAATAAGGGACATATGTGTGGTGAGAAGAAATTATTCTACATATATTGTGAAGAGGAAGAAGAACAAGAACATGAACAAGAACCATATCAAGATGAAAACGTAGAAGGTATTTATTCTGAATAGTTGACTCCCATGATATCATGCAATGCATTGGATGGAATTATCACTCCTCAAACCCTCAAGATCGAAGGATATATAAAAAACAAAAAGGTAATAGTCCTAATTGATTCTGGTAGTAGTCATAATTTCATTCACTATAAATTACCCAAAACTCTCAATTGCTTTGTATATCCAGTGCTAGAGTTTCAAGTAATGATTGTAGATGGAGGAACCATCAGATGCTCAAGAAAATGCAATAAGATCAATATTAATATGGGGGACTATGTAATTAATAGTCCAATTATTTATACATCTATGGGTGGTGCTAATGTCATACTAGGAATCCAATGGTTACAATCATTAGGAACAATGGATTTTAATTTTCAAGAACGTTTCATAAAATTTTCATTGGAATGAAAATAAATTGAGTTAAGGGGTATCATAGGGAAACCCAGTAAGGTGATAATCTCTAATGGAATGAAAAAATTATTGAAAAAGGGGCATGAAGGTGTAATTGCACAACTATGCTCACTGTATGTTCAAACATCTAAGCCATGTATTCCCCTAGATCTCCAAGGGATCATTGATAAGCATTCAAAAGTATTTGAAGATATTCCCAAAGATATTCCACCCACTCCAAATAATGATCATGATATTCACCTAATTCCTGGGATCATTCCTCCTAACATCAGGCCTTACATATACCATTATGCCCAAAAGCGTGAAAATGAGCATATGGTTGAAGAAATGTTAGAGTCTGGCATTATTATACCTAGCCAAAGTTCTTACTCTTCACTGGTGGTAATGGTACTCAAGAAACATGGCTCGTGGCGTATGTGTCTAGATTATAGAGAGCTCAAAAAGATCACTAATAAATATAAGTTTCCCATTCCTTTCATTGATGAATTTTTAGATGAACTACATGGAGAAATATTTTTCACAAAGTTGGATGTTTGTTCAGGGAATCATCATGTTAGAATGAAGGAAGAAGATATCCCAAAAACAACATTCCAAACTCATGAAGGCCATTATGAATTTCTGGTCATGCCTTTTGGCCTTAAAAATGCACCTTCCACATTCCAAGGGTTGATGAATTCCATTTTCAAGCCCTTCCTTCGAAAATTTTTGTTAGTATTGTTTGATGATATACTAATCTATAGAAAGTCTTGGAAGGATCATGTGTGACATGTTGACAATATGCTACAACTACTAAAGAAGAAACAACTATATGCCAAACCATCCAAATTTTTCTTTCAGGTGAAGCAGGTAGAGTATTTGGGTGATATTTTATCTCATGAAGGTGTCAAGGTAGACCCTAACAATATTAATTCCATACTGGAATGGATGATTCCCTAAACATTGAAGAATATTAGAGGATTTTTAGATTTGACGGGTTACTACCGCAAGTTTATTCGAAAATATGGAAGGATAGGAACACATTTAATGACATTAACTAAGAACGATGAATTTTCATGGACTCCAAAGTAATCTCAAGATTTTGAACAACTTAAAGAGGTGATGTGAAAATATCATGTCTTGACCACACTAGACTTCAGAAAAACCTTTATTGTGGAATGTGATTCCTAGGAAAAAGGTATTGGTGTCTTTATAATGCAAGGAATGCCCCTTGCTTTCGAAATTCATCCATTCAAGGGAAAGGAATTTCACAAACCCATTTATGACAAGGAAATGATGGAAATACTACATGAATTTAAGAAATGACACCCTTACCTAATAGGTAGGCACTTCAAGGTCAAAATAGAACATGATAGTCTTAAATACTTTTTAGAACAGAGACGATCTTTAGAAGAGCAACAAAAATGGGTCACCAAGATATTGGATTATTATTTTGAAATCATATATTAAAAAGGGAAGAAATTTTGTTTGGCATATGCATTCTCAAGAAAGGATGAAGATGTTGAGGCGTTTCTTTGTGCTATCTTGATCATCCAACCTGATTGGATAATAGAAGAGAGGGATGAATGGAAGAATGAATAAAACTTGTGGACTCTCATTCAAAGGTTGAAACATGATTCCAGTGCATCATATAGATTTACATGGAACAATGATTCACTATGGTACAATTTTTTTTTTTTTTTTTTTTAATTGCGTTGGTTTTCATTGATGTCAACCCTTGAAGAAAGTCTGGTAGCAAATTCCGGTAGCACAAAGGTTTGGGTAATGGACCCAAGTTTGTTTGATGGATAATGATATGATTTTTGTTATATTTATAGGTAAGTATATTCTATATGGATAGTACATGTCATGCCATTTCCTTTGGTATGTGGAACATCACATAACTCATCATAGTTAGAGAGTTATGACCATGTGAAGTTGGAGAACCCTCATGAGTCATCTAGAAGCCCCAGAAGGTGAAAGTAGTCAAACTATTTGCAAATAATAAATTATTTAAATAATAAAGTGAAGTGATAAGTGTATTATAAGTCAAAGAGGATTTAAAAGAAATTATTTAAATAATAAAGTTAACGGAGAGCTTACTAATTATGGAAAATGGATAAGTTAAGTGGACAAGTGGTTATAAGTGGGTTAACCCTAAAATAAGGAAAGTGGGTTGATATGGTTAAAGGGTAACCCCTTAAGGATGCTACATGAAATTATAAATAAGAGGAAAGGATCTCTATTTTAAACACACTTGAGAATATTGAATATCTATTGTTGTGTAAGGCTTATTGCAAGTACTCATTGATACATCTGAAGTTGTGAAATTCGGAGGTAGCACAGAGGGTTGACAGCGAAAGTTTAAGAATGACAGTGAATACTAAAAAACCCTTAGTTTTAAGGTGTACATAGGCTAACAATGTATTAGGGTGCATATGTACATGGGTTGGTAGTGTATTAGGGTGCGTACATATGTGGACTGTCAATGTATTAGGGTTCGTACATGAGAGTAAAGCCATAGAAACTTGAGAATATGAATATGCCATGTCTCTAGATTCTCAGAGCATGTTCTTGATAAGTTCTAAAGTGATCAGGTACATCAGATCTATCCATTGGTCCAAAAGGTATGTCTTATTTCTATGAGTAGTTGAATTTTTATGTATGCATGAGAAATGAATATGGATATTTGAGGATTCTCCCTGGATAGACTAATGGTTGCATGGGATCTTTTGTATAAGTCATATCTACATAAATACAGTGCTGGTATAATCAATATTTATCATTAATACTTCTTGTTATATTTGAGGCACATCTTGTATTTCTTGGGATATGGATAATGAGTTTTGTAGTACATGGTGGAGATCTTGTATTTGTGAAGTGGTTGATGTGTGGAAAGGTTGAATATCAGAAAGGGTTTGATGTCTAGATCATGTGAGGGTGATTATACTTGTTCATGATAAAATACACTCAATTGGCACATGACTAGAGAGATATATAGAGTCTTTGAGTAAAGGTTATGTATGAGCATGCATGCACAGGGTCCAGTTACAGTATGGGCATAGTGACAGGTTGTAGATCTATGTGAAAGAAGTTGCAGAAGGTAAAAAAAATTCAGAAGAAAGAAAATCCTAATTTTTAGAAGGCATACGTAGGCTTCATAATAGATAGGTCGTGTACATATGTGGGATGCATAATAGATAGGGGGAGTACATACGCATGTTGCAAAACTACATGTCATGTATCTGTTATATTTGGTTGATACATGTTTAGTTTAGGCACATGTTGATTGTAGGGCAGTAATACAGGTTCGTTGCAAGTCAGTGGTACAGTTTAGTACAGTGTGACAGTGGTATATCTCACAGTGATAGTGTGACAGTGGTTCCATCACTCTACTTCTATGTTAGGGAGGTTGGACGAGGCAAGGATAGGTGGTTGTATCCACTTTCCTTTTGTATCTGGAGAACATATGGGTTATAGCCTCCTTCTGGTTGTAGCTAGAGAATCAAAGAGTTGGAGCTTACCTCAGGTTGTATCCTGAGAAACTAGGGGGTTTGAGCCTCCTTCTTGTTGTAGCCTAAAAACAAAGGAAGTTGGTGCTTCCAAGGAATGCAATTCTTAAAGACATATAAGAAAAAAAAAGTGTGATTTTCTCCCGCCTTGGGTTTCTACATAAAAAAAAATGGTGTACTATTTATGTGTATGATTGATCATTTGTTCATTGTTTATTTACTCTGCAACTAATGTATATTAAAGATACATTTATACAACACTTGCATGTTGTGTTTAAAAAGGATTAGAATGGTCTATTACTAATTCACCCCCCTCTCAGTAATCCAACAATTGGTTTTAGAGAAGGTTCCTTTAGAAAATAATTTAACCACTTGAAGAAGATCATGGATTATTTTGAGAATGGAGTACCAATGTTTAATGGTCAGAATGGCTTAAAGTATGAGATGTGGAGCAAAAGGACAAAAGTATTTATGCAGGCACAGGGGAATTATATTTGGATATCAGTTGTTATAGGATATGATAGTTCAAAAAGGGAAAAGACTGCAACCAAGAAGGAAGTGAAGAAGAATAACAAACTAGCAATGGATTTAATTTGGGAAGGACTACCTAATCCGGTAAGAGAAAAGGTTGGTAAATGTTCATCAACCAAAGAAATTCAGGATACGATACATGATATATAGTCTTCGCCCACCAAAGATTGAGAAAAGTCCAAAGAAGATGCATGTACAGATCAAGAAGAATTATGTTCACCATGTGAAACAGATTCAAAAGATGAAGAGTACATAATCACCATAGGTATGTTGTTTTTCTTTAATTGTGAAAAACGTGGACATATGGAAATAGAATGTCATGAAGGAAATAAGAAAAAAAAAGTAATTGAAAAGGAAGACAATTATGAAGTGGAATTGATTAGTTCTTTAGATGAAATAAGAGAAGAAAACAAGTAACTCAAGAAATAATTGATGAAACAAAAGGAAAGTATTCAATTTTTTGAAGAATCCCAATAGGTCATCAACAACTGAAGAGCTTATCTAGAATAAGCTAGAAAGATCGAAGAAAATATTGAATATCAAAAGTAGTATTTGGAAGCCAACATAGTAGCGCAGAAAGAAGAAACAAAAATGAGAGAGAAGATATTGAAAAATCATCTTAAGGAAATAACTAACGATCTAAACTAGATTGAGGAAGAGTTTGGTCAAGAAGAGAAAGGACTTGAAGAAGAAATAATTACCTTAAAAATCCATCTTGATGAAGTGAAAATAACAGAAGAAGTCATGAAGTCTCAGATGATGAAGAAAAAAGAAGAAGATGAGAATCTTGAAGAAGAAGTTGTTACATTGAGAGGTAAAATCATAAAGCTCAAGAAGAACGTTGAAGAGACAAAAACATCCACATCAGTCATAGAGAATGAGGAGAAGCACTCTATGTTGCTAGAAAAGAAGAATGAAGAAAACAAAAAGAGTTATGCATAAGTACTCAAAGGGAGGAATCATGGTCAACCAGAATCTAAGAAAACTATTTAAGATACATCTTCAAGAAGACCATCCATGTTCAATCCACAAAGAATCTTAAATCATGATCATGATCAGCCAAGGAAGAAATTCAGAAGGACTACACCACAAAGAAAATCATTCACTCCCAGGTATGAAAATTTCTTTTATGGTCATTGTTTTTGTTGTACTAATTTTGGAAATAAGTTTAAAGATTGCAGGTATTATAAAAGAAATGTTCAAGAAATAAATGTTGATTAATTTGGTTGGATGTTATTTATGTCAACCATTGAATGAAGTATGATAGTGAATTATGGTAGCACAAAGGTTTGGGTAATAGAAACAAGTTTGTTTGATGGATAATGGTATGTGTTTTGATATATTTGCAGGCAAAATGATTCTATATGGATAATACATGTCATGCCATTTACGGCGGTATGTGAAACATCACATAACTCCTCACGGTTATATAGTTATGGCCATGTGAAGTTGAAGAACCTGCATCAGTCATCTAGAAGCCCCAAAAGGTCAAAGTGGTCAAAGTGGTTGAAAAGAATAAATTATTTAAATAAAAAAGTGAAGTGATGAGTGTACTATAAGTCAAAGTTGATACACAAGAAATTATCTAAATAATAAAGTTAATGGGGAAATTACCAAGTGGACAAGTGGTTAGAAGTGGGATAGCCCTAAAATAAGGAAAGTGGTTTAAGATGGTTAGAAGGTAAATAATAAAGTGAAGTCATGAGTGTACTATAAGTCAAAGTGGATACAAAATAAATTATTTAAATAATAAATTTAATGGAGAAATTACGAAGTGGACAAGTAGTTAGAAGTGGGGTAGCCCTAAAATAAGGAAAGTGGGTTAAGATGGTTAGAAGGGAACCCCTTGAGGAAGCTACATGAAAGTATAAATAAGAGGAAAAGGTTTCTCATTTAATTACCTTTTTAATATCATTGAATATCTATTTTTGGAAAGATTATTTTGGAAGGTATTATTGATAGAGAAAAGTGTGACAAAAAAAGTGTGCCAAGAAAAGTGCATCAAAAAAAGTGCGGTAGAAAAATCATGGCAGGAACATTGTGGAAATAAAAGGGTGTGGCAGAAAGATCGTGGAAGGAAAACTGCAACAGAAAATGTCTGGTAGACAAAGTGCGGCAAGAAAATCACTGCAGGAAAAGTGCGACAGAAAAAGTGCGTAAGAAAAGTGTGGCAGGAAAAGTACGGCAGGAAAATTGCGGTAGGAAAAGTGTGGTAGAAAAACCACGGCAGAAAGCGTGTGGAAACAAAATAACGGCATGAAAAGTGCTGCAGAAAAACTACAACAGAAAAACCGCAGCATAAAAATCACTGCAGCAGAATGCTACAACAAGAAAAAGGTATGGTTTTTATATGTGTAGTGTTGAACTTATGAATCTATTTGAGGCTTTTCCTTGTAAATCTGTTGGATGCCCTCTTGGAATTTTAGGGCTTGTTGTAGAATGGTTTTGAGGAAGATCTATTGAAGTATATTGTCAATGTACTTAGTTTGATTTATTGGCATATATTGCGGTTCATTGGGAGAGACACATGTTAGAGGTATTGGTATATGATTGGCTTATAAATGATACATCCTTGAGGCTATATAAAAGTGAGGTTATGGCACATTGTTTGATGTAAGACTTTATGGTATTTGGTTATGGATAGAATTATGTATTTATAGAGAAATTTTGATGGATTGATTGGTATATGTATTTTTTATATGGTTGAGGTACATGTTGGGTACATGGTTGAGACAAGTAGTTGATGAGTTGGCACATACATGACGTGTATAGTTGATGATGTTCGTACATCTTGATGAGTCATAGTTTATGTGTATTTGATGCATGATTGGTACAGATTTGGTGCATGGTTGATGCACTCGTTGATGCTACAGGTTAAGGTACAGGTTGGTGCATGTTTGATGCACTTGTTTATGGTAAAGTTTGATTAAAGGTTGTTTGGACATGTTATTATGATAGTTTATTTGTAAAGGTTTTGTGGATGGTTGATGAATTTGTTTATGGTACAGGTTGAGGTACAGGTTGATGTATTGTACATGTTGGAATAGGTTATTGGTATAAGTTGTTGTAGGTTGATTACAGGTTGATTGGTATAGGGTTACAATGATATATCTCACAGTGATAGTGTGACAATGGTTCCATCATTCTACTTATGCATTAGGGTGGTTGGACAAGGCAAGGATAGGTGGTTGTAGCCACCTTCCAATTCTAGTCAGAGAACATAGGGGGTTGTAGCCTCCTTATAGTTGTAGCTAGAGAATTGGGGATTTGGAGCTTCCCTCAGGTTGTATCTTGAGAAACTAGGAGGTTGTAGCCTCCTTTTGGTTTTAGACAGAGAATTGGCAAGTTTGAGCTTCCTTCAGGTTGTAGCTTGAGAAACTAGTGGGTTGGATCCTCCTTCTAGTTGCGGTTGGAAAACAAAGGAAGTTTGTTCTTCCAATGAATGAAATTCTTAAATACATATAAGAAAAAGCATTATGTGGTTTTATCTCACATTGGGTTTCCACGTAAAACACTGGTGTACTATGTATGTTCGTGATTTCTCATTTGTTCATTATTTATTTACTCTGAAACTATTGGATGATAATGCTACATTTATATAACACTTGAATTTTATGGTGAAAAATGAATAAATTGCTTTATTATTGATTCACCCCCACTCTTATTAATACAATCATTGGTATCAAAGAAGATTCCTTTAGGAAACAGTTTAACCACTCGAAGGAGATCATGGATAATTCTGATAATGGAGTACCATTGTTGTTGGCCCTCAACCAAGTTTTGAGGAAACATTGGTCATGTTTGACCATCTTTTGGACTTTGAAAGGCTGGTCGAAGACAGAGAGCCAGGCGAAGCGGAGATCCTTGGATCTCTCTCATTTTGTGGGATTTTTTGGGATTTTAGGGTTTATGTAATGGGTATGGGATGTTGGCCCATGGGTTTACCCATGTTTAGTCCTTTTTGTAATGTATAAATAAGTAGCTAAGTGTTGTAATATGTAGTTACTATTCATTGATCGGCTTAGTGCATAGCTAGTTGGATTTGTGCACGAATGTGTTAAATCTTGCAGAGCTAAGTGCAAGTGTTTTGTGAGTGCTTTATGCACAAACTATGTAAGGATTTGTGTCGTGACCTAGTTCGAGAAAGGAGGATCTGGCGAGGTGCGTGCAGATCTCCTGTCCTTTGTGGAGTTGTCTCTATGGCTCTATGCCTGTAAGAAGATTAAAGAAGATTAATAAAGAAGAAGAATAATTTGGTGTACGTAGCCCCACAATGGGGTCAACCACGTATATCTTGTGTCGATGTTCTTTGTGAAATGTTGTTCATGTTATTTATGTATCTATTTTCTTAGTGCATTGTTATTGATGTATGTTAGATAGATCTATGAATGCTTAGTGATTTATGATGTGAATGGATGTTAGATATAAGTTAAAGTTATGTTCTAAGCGATTTGAAGTGTGTGATCTTCTCATTACTATGATGTTTTATATTTAGGGTTTAATCTGCCATGTGAAGGGATTTATGAATTAATGCATGTTGTTGGCTAAGTGCTCTCTTAAGTTTTGTAATCACATATATGTGTCCCAACTAGGTTGTAGACACCTGAGTCCTACAAACCCCGCTGCCTGTACCTCGGGTGAGACTTCATCGACTTCGCAGGTGTTTTCGAAAGGGTTGGTAGTTAAGGTTTTGTTTCTGCATTGTTGAAGCGTTGAACACTGGGTCTGCCCTTGTGCCAAAAAATTGTTTCATTGTAGGGACCTGAAACTTTGATTGCTAGGAAATGAAGAAAAGAGAAATTTGTGTGCATAGATCTGTTGTTGTAGTGCATAATATTCTACTTAACTTGTGAACTTTGTGCTAAGAGAAAAACGTGGTCTCAAGAAAAGAGGTAAGATCTTAAAGCTTTGTTCTTTTGTAAAGGTAGGATAAGTTGAAATTTTTTCTTTGAAAGTATGAATCTAGGTAAGTTTGATAGATTTTTTCCTAGTCTGAAAGCTAGGGCACAGTTAGAAGAAGGAGCATTTGATCTGAATTAATTTGATAAAGATAGTGAAAGATATGTTATTCCTATGCATAGAAATAATTTTTAGACTAATGAGTGGATGCAGGAACCTAGAAATAATTTTTCCAGGTCCATCACTGCAATCCTAGTGCATAGTACAGGAAAGGTTAGGGATTGTATTGACACTATGTTATAACTACATAAGACTGGGACATATTGCTAAGGGATGCCCTGGTATAGGTCCTATTTGTCTTTGTTGTAAATTTGTTGGTCATGAGGTTTTGGGTTGTCCAAGAATGATTGATAAAGTTGAAAAGATGAATATGAGACAAGAAAACTATGAAGAAGGTCAAGAAACTAAGAATATGTTAAAGAGACAGAAAGAATCAGAAACTATATTAGAACAGTTGAAAGAAACACTTAATGATCACAGAGACGTCAGTTTACCTGAGATCTTAAAAGAAAATTTGTTCATAGAAACAAGAATAGGAGACTTCAACATAGACTGTGTCCTGGATGAGGAGACACATGTGAATATTATGCCAAAAAGAACTTGGGTAATTTTGGGAAAGCTTGACATGATTCCTTCATTGGGAAGTATAGGATTGTTTAAAGGAAATATGATAACCCTATGTGGAACGGTTACTAATGTACCTATTATTGCTCATGGAGCATGGAACGAAGAAGAATTTGAAGTTATTAAATTTGTTGAGAACAACACCCATTTTTCACTTTTGCTAGGAAAGACCCGGGTTGAGAAAGATCATATCTTAAGGAAAGCAGAGGAAGAAGCTACAGAACAATAAAAAAGAGAATTAATGGACTTCATAGCTAGAAAAATAGAGTGAGTGATACAAGAACAAGAGGACAAGTCGAAGCAACAGAAGGCAAGAGAGTTAGCTACCAAACTTGAAAGAACACAAGAATGATTAAAGAACCTGTCCATGTAGGAGAGATGATCACCCACCCTAGAAGTAGTAAGAAAAGAGGTATTACACTCGAATCCTTTGAAAGACCCTCAGCAGAGTGAAGTCACTTTACTAGAATAAAGTGAGAATAAGAATGGAAAGAGGAAACTAGAGACTCAGATCATAGGAAAGAAGGAAAGAAAACTCAATAAGAAGAAATCAAAGTTAGAAAAACTAAAGGAAGTTCCAGGAAAGACTTTACAAAAGGAAGGCTTGTAGAACTCGAACCTCACCAGAATTGCACTTCGCCATGGTGAATCTATATGACCATTGGAGGCATCCTGACCATTAGAATGATGCTCTGGAAGAGTTAGAAACACATTTATTGCATAAAAATATCGTCATTGGACCGTTGGGACCATGCCACAATGGTTGGAATTGTATCGATTAAAGAATTTAGACCAGTTGAAGGAATCCATTACGACATTGCATATTTAATCCATCGAATGTCGCACTGGGACCACTTTTTTCAAACCGAGATATCCGAGATAATAGATATGTGATTGCATAGCACGTTGTGGTGTCTATACCTCACCATTGATTCGATTACTTTGAGTATCTATTTACCTACCTGAGTTATTTGATCACAAGTATACATGTCGGGCGAACGTAGTGCAGTAGAGAAGTCTATGGAGGAGATTTTAATAGACATTATGGCTAAGAAATTCATGTATGTAGGAATACAGGAATCGTCGAAGGGAGGATTGCAAGAATCCCCCTCAACTGGACATCAATCTATGTCCCGAACCACGACTGATAAAAGAAACAAGGATCGCAACAATCTTGCAAGCATGAATAAGATCACATCGGTCTCGCCTGACTACATAATACCTTTGACTAGCGTGGTTAGTCGTGACAATGTCTCATGTGATTTTTAGTACACACTCATCACTGTGTACCTCCCGAAGGGGATACACACATTCAGACCATAGTTGGGATTGATCCTATCTCTCAAGATAAGTGACTTTAACCTTGGATATCGAAATAACTGTGCGATGCTCGCAGCACATAGGTACATGACGAAGACGACATGGAAGAAGCCCAATATAGTTCCCCAGCCATGGATTAAGGAGATCGCAAGATCGATGATCTTAAATTTGATGAAGATACCCCACTTCAGCAGACATCAAAAGGTTAACTCGTGTGTTAAAATCCTCATATTGTGCTACCATGGACGTTACCTCTAGTTAGAGAGGCGCATCACTACGGATCCGTCGCTAATCCACCTCATCACTGGATTGAGCATGCAAGGACCAGACCTGCACCATTTCTACCCAGGGAAGACGTCAGAATGCTCCTTGGCACAATGAATAAAGGAAGCATACAATGATGTAGAGAAGGGAAAGAGAGGCTACAAGGTAGCCTCCATCTAGGATGGTGCAGTGCACCTCGCTTGTTAGTTGATCGTTGGAAAAGTCGTCAGAAAGAACCATCCTACGCAGGTCATAGGGTTCGTAGTCGACCTTGCAGGAAAGTGTGTTGAAGGGATGTAGATGAACTAGGCGAGATACCTCACCAATGAGTTGGAGAAGGACTATCATGAAGCGCAAGACCAAGTCTACTAATTTCACTTCATTTGGTTGTTGATGTTCCACGCTTACTACCTATAGCTGAAGAACTCCATTGAATCATTTCCGTGGATGACCCCGAACACTTTGCATATGTACAAGCCACTAGCAAAGTTCTGCATCGACTGACACTTCATCTACATCACTATACGTAGGAATGAAAGTAAGGAGGAGCTACAGTCCTACTATAAATTGACTAACGAAGATATGGAGGAGATAACCAAGGATTGAACAATTGAATTCCTTGTACCAGTTGAAGATACATAACTCTATGATCCTGACATCATTTGAATTCCTTTGGTCACTTGGATGAAGTATGATGGACAGAGAAGCACAAAGAAAAAGAAGAAAAAGGAGGAAGTGCATGACATAGATAGAGAGGATAAGGAAAGAACATCGAAAGAAACTATGCCTGACTCACTTGTAGGAGGAGTAAGAGATGAATTAAGCCAAGAGGAAGGAGGGGAAGAAGAATAAAATCAGGACAAACATGATTTGACACCTCCAAAGGATTCCCTCACCATAGCAGGAGCATCGCAGAAGAGGAAGGTTTCCCTGGAGAAACATTCAGCAAGGAAGAAGGCTCGTGCCAACAAGACTCAATAGAAGAGCCTACTCACAGTGAATGACATTGATCTCATCATCACAACGGTAGAATATTCTTTAGAAGACATATTGTAGAGACATGGAGAAAATAAGGATTCGATGTATGACCGAATCAAGAAAGAATTGAAGGACATATAACAAGGCATCTACTCAAGTTGCACAATGTCTACTGCACCATCTTCAGCAGAGCCTATAGGATTCGGGGATGAGCCCACCCAATTGTGAAGGTTAGTAGATGCGACAGAGGATCACCTTGGTTGATCCCAAGAGGAAAAGGAGAAGGCCAAAAAGGCCTTCAAGAAAGACAAGGAGGATGCCTTAGAGAAACTTCACGTTACACAAGAAGAGAAATATGACATTAGAGAGAAGTTCGAGGAGGACAGAGAGAATATCTAGAAAGAGTAAGACCAGTTGCTCGCGGAGCAGAATGGGGTTTGAGAGGAAGGGACTAGAGAATTTCTCTCTGTGTCAGGCTTGACACAGATTGAGGAAGAGGCATCTAAGAGCCAAGTAGGGAAGCACGTTGAGGCCATTCAAAAACTTCAAGCAAGAGTAGTAGAGATGGAACTTCAAGCAGTACCTAGCACTCCACAAGAAGTGTGAGATCAAAGGGAAGAAACTATGAGGAGTGCAGTAGAAAGAATCAGGGCGTTGGATTTAGAATTTAAGAAACTAAGTAATTGAATTGTGCAAAGTTATGAGCGCCTTGCAGAAGACCCGTTGCTGATGACATTGGAGGCACAAATCCAAGAGGTGAAGAAACAGGCGTCGACAGTGGAAGCACAATTGAAGCTGCTTACTATAGTGGAGAATATGAAGAGGTCAAAGGATCAACACGTAGTTCAGTAACAGTTCACTTCCATACAGAGCATAGTTATGGAGGTGACACAGAGACTCTAGTGAGGGTAGGATGAAGCCTGCTTGATTTTTGAAGAGATCGAAGCACGAGGCTCACAGTTGAAACAGGTGGTCACGACAGTGGAACAACACCTAGAAGATCCTATCATGAAGCAAGTAATTAAGATGTAAGTTGAGTAGGAGGATTTGGTGAAGAAGAATGTCGAGGGAGCTCGAGCTAAGATCAAGGCCTTCAAAGCGGTACTACCCAAATCATAGTGACTTGGGACGAGTCACATATGAGTTTTGGGAGCCTATTGGCCCTCGACCAATTTTTGAGGAAGCATTGGTCATGTTTGACCATTTTTGGAACTTCGAGAGGCTGGTCAAAGATAGAGCTCTAGGTGAAGAGGATATCGCAGGATCTCGCTCATTTTTCGAGCTTTTTTGGGCTTTTAGCGTTTATGTAATGCATATGGGATGTCATTCCATGGGTTTACCCATGTTTAGGCCTTTTTGTAATGTATAAATAAGTATATAAGTGATGTAAGAAGTATTTACTAGTCATTGATTGACTTAGTGCATGGATAGTTGGCTTTGTGCATGAATGTGTTAAAACTTGCAGAGCTAAGTGCAAGCGTTTTGTGAGTGCTTTGTGCACAAACTGTGTAAGTCTTTGTGCCCTGAGCTAGTTCATGGAAGGAGGATCTGGCGAGGTGCACACAGATCTCCTTTCCTTTGTGGAGTTGTCTCTATGGATCTGTGTCTGTAAGAATATTGAATAAGACTAATAAAGAAGAGGAAGTAGTTGGTGGATGTTTCCCCACACTGGGGTGAACCACGTATATTGTGCATCGATGTACTTTTTGCAATGTTTTTCATGTTATTTATGTATTTATTTGCTTAGTGCATTGTTTTTTATGTATGGTATATATATCTATGAATGCTTAGTGCTTTATGATGTGAATGAATGTTAGATAATTTAATTATATGTGCTAAGAGATTGTAAGTGTGTGATATTCTCATTACTGTGTTGTTCTGTATTTAGGTTTTAATCTATGGTGTCAAGGGATTTATGAACTAATGCATGTTGTTGGATAAGTTCTTTGTTAAGTGTTGTAATCACATATATGTGTCTCAGCTAGGTTGTAGACACCTGAGTCCTACAACCCCACTACGTCTACCTCGGGTGATACTTCATTTGCTCCACAGGTGATGTCGAAAGGGCCGGTAGTTAGGGTTTTGTTGGTGTGTTGTTGAAGCATTGAACCTTGGGTATGCCCCTGTCCAAACAATTGATTAATGGTCAGAATGGTTTAAATTATGAGATGTGGAATAAAAGGAAGAAAGTTTTTTTGAAGGCACATGGACATTATATTTGGCTATCAATTGTTACAAGATATGATAGTTCAAAAAGGGAAAAGATTGCATCCAATAAGGAATTGAGGAAGAATAAAAAAATATAAATGGAATTCATCTAGGCAATATTACCTAATCCGGTAAGAGAAAAGGTTGGTAAATGTTCATAAGCCAAAGAACTTTGGGATAAGTTACATGACATATATTCTTCACCCACTGCAGATTCAGAAAATGTGAAAGAAGATGCAGATATAGATCAAGAAGAAATGTGTTCACCATGTCAAAAAATTGAGAAGATGAAGAGTACATAATCACTAAAGGTATGTTGTTTGGATTTAATTATGAAAAATGAAGACTTATTGAAATAGAATGCCATGAAGGAAATGAGACAGAAAAACTAATTGAAAAGGAAAACAATTATGAAGCAGAATTGACTAGTTCTTTAGATGAACTAAGAGAAGAAAATAAGTCACTCAACAAAGAATTGATGAAACAAAAGGAAAGTTTTCACCTTTTTTAAGAATGTCAATAGGTCATCAAGAAGTTAATAACTCATCTAGAAGAAGCGAGAAAGATCGAAGAAATCTTGAATATCAAAAGCAGTAGTTGGAACCCAACATAACAACATAGAAGGAAGAATAAAAAATGAGAGAGACAATATTGACAAATCATCTTAAGGAAAGAACTAATGATCTAAGCCATATTGAGGCAGAGTTTGGTCAGGAAGATAAAGGACTTGAAGAAGAAATAATCGCATTAAAAATTCATATTGAAGAAGCAAAAAGAACAGAAGAAGTCATGAAGTCTCAGATAACGAAGAAAGAAGAAGAGGTTGAAAATCTTGAATAAGAAGTTGTCACATTGAGAAGTAAAATCGCCAAGCTCAACAAGAACATTGAAAATATAGAAACATCCACATCGATTAGGGAGAATGAAGAGAAGAACTCTAGGTTGCTAGAAAAGAAGAATGAAGAAAATAGAAAGAGTTATGTAGAAGTACCCAAAGGAAGGAATCATGGTCAACCAGAATCTAAGAAAACTATTAAAGATACATCTTCAAGAAGACCATCCATGTTCAAGCCACAAAGAAGCTTCAATCATGACCATGATTATTCAAGGCATAATTTCAGAAGGACTGAACCACAAAGAAGATCATTCACTCGCAGGTATGCAAATTTATTTTATGGTCATTTTTCTTATTGTACTAATTTTGGACATAAGGTTGTAGATTACATGGATTATAAAATAAATGTTCAAGAAATAAGTGTCTATGTGGCCCCACGTAACATTGAATGTTACAAATTTCATAACTATGGACACATAGCTAGTGATTGTAGAAGCATGGTCGATACTTCCATGAAAGAGAACAACGATATCATATATAAGTAAGTATGGATATGAAAACATGAAGAACAGGTGAACAAAGACCAGGTCCTAGAGATCACAATATTGGCAATAAAACAAGATGAATACAATTCTATGGAGAAAAAGAGAGATGTCAGATATAGAGAGGTTTGGAAAACAACTGAAAGAAAAGAAGGACAGGTAAATGAGGAACATTTTCAAGAGATTGTACTTTCAGGAATTATAATGAAAGATGAATCCATTGACATAAAGAAAGAATTCAGAGCTCAAAGAGATGATGAATCTACCAATGAAGATGATGATGAATACACATTAGAGAAGGAATTGTTCTGAGCCATCCGACTTAGAGACTCCCAGGTAATGTAAATATTAGACAGGTGGAGTCTATGAAATAGTTTTCATAGACCAAAGAACCATCCTTTGACCACCTTGTAGATTTTTATAAGACATATCCAAAGAAGTCAGTTAGCAGAAGTCAATTAGCAGAATTACAATCAGTTCTAGTAGTGAAGACTCCATGATAGTATGGTGATAAATGGGTCAGCGTTATGGAAAATTGTGTAGTAGAGTCTTGGAAAGTATGGATAAAGATGGATTCATAAGAACACTTAGCAGGTTTGGAGAGATATATCACAGTGTAAGAGAGCATGGATTCATATATTGGTTCAAAGAGTGGTTTAGAGACAAAGGAACATTATCATAAGGGATGATATTTACACATGAAATGGCTTGAACACTACTAATGGATTCCAAATTGATATATATTCTTTGGACACACACAATGCATACAATAGTTCACATTCAAAACAAAGAAATGCTCAGAAACAAGAATAACAAAACTCTCTATGAGCTATGCAAAGGAAGACCAACAAATGTGAAGCACTTCAGAGTATTTGGAAGCAAATGCTACATCAATAAGGAATAATGACACTTGGGAATTGGTTCCAATACCAAATAATAAGAATTTGATTGTCACAAAGTGGGTTTTCATAAATAAATTGAATGAATATGGACAGATTACAAGCAACAAAGCTAGATTGATATGTAAAGGATATGCATAGGTTGAAGGAATCAACTTTAAAGAGAAATTTTACCTAGTTTCCATAATGGAAGCAAACCGATTCCTTTTATCTTATACATGCTATGAGAATATTAAAATGTATCACATGGATGTGAAATAAACTTTTCTAAATGGAAAACTTGAAGAAGAAGTATACATTGAACAACCAAAAATATTTTAGTGGTTAGAGAATGAAGATTATGTGTGTAAATTGAAGAAGGCCTTGTATGGTCTAAAACAGGCTCCTAGAGCATGGTACTCTAGACTGGATAAATATCTATAGTAGGCAGGGTTCAGAAAAGGAAGTGCAGAAGACAACCTCTACATCAAGGTAACTCAAGATAGTATTTTATTAACTGAATTTTATGTTGATCATATTACTTTTGGAAACAATGATGACAGGTTAAGAAAAAAATTTGCAAAGGATCTACAAAATGAATTTGAAATGTCATTACTCGAAGAACTATCCTTATTTATGGGTCTTCAGATACATCAAAGTGACCAAGGATTTTTTTTTTCTCAAACTAAGTATATCATAGAAAGGCTAAAGAGGTTTGGAATGGAAGAGTGCAAAGAAGTTACCACTCCTATGAAAACTAGTTGTAAGTTCAACAAAGATGATGATTCAAAGTCTATAATGTCCATAACAGAGTAATACATGTCAATGATTGGTAGCTTACTGTATGTGAAAAAATCCAGACCATATGTAATGCAAACTGTTGGACAGGCGTCACGATTTCAAGCAGCACCAAAGGAATCACATGTCTTAGTAGTGAAGAGGATTTTTAGATATCTCAAAGGAACAAAAGAGTTTGGATTATGGTATCCAAATGGAAATGATCTATCACGTATTTCATACACAGATGTAGATTGGGAAGGTTTCATTGATGGCCGACGAAGCACCAGTGGAGCATCGTTCTACTTGGGTGAGTGTTTAGTATCTTATCTGAGCAAGAAACAATCATCAATATCTTTATCTATAGTCAAAATAGAGTATATTGTAACATCAAGATGTTGTACTTAGGTTCTATGGATGAAACAAACTTTGACAGATATATAGGTTGAGTATGATTAACCCATTCCAATCTATTGTGATAATACAAGCACCATAAGTATCTCCAAGAACCTGGTGATGCACTCCAAGATGAAGAACATTCCAATCAAGTGTCACTTTCTATGGGAAAAAGTTGTAACAAAAGAACAAGTGGTAGACATATTTACAAAACTTCTTCCACGGAAAGCCTTTGAGTATCTTCACCAGAGACTTAGAGTAATTTCTACTGCTAAATGAATTATTTTGAATTCTTATCTTATATGTCTTAGATTTACATGAGGAAGCACCATAAAGAGGAAAGTTTAGGTCGGGAGATCAGTTTAAAGAAGTGTTAACTCAAGGGGAGTATCCCCAAGGACAATTCAGTTAAGGGGAGAAACCCTGCAGGTAAAGATGACTTTTCCATTCATGAAAAAGGGGGAGAGATTTATCATATGTAGAGAACATAGGCATGGTTTCAGGGGGTGCGATGGTCACCGGAAGAGCATGAGTGATATGAATTCAGTATTGCATCAGAGTTTTTCCATCAATTCCAAAGGGGGGGTATCTTTTATTAATTAGGTTAGTTGTCATTGATGTCAACCCTTGAATAAAGTCTGGTAGATAATTATGGTAGCACAAAAGTTTGGGTAATGGACCCAAGATTGTTTGATGGATAATGGTATGAGTTTTGATATATTTGTAGGTAAAAATATTCTATGTGGATAATACATGTCATTCCATTTCCATTGGTATGTGGAACGTCACATAACTCCTCACGGTTAGAGAGTTATGGCCATGTGAAGTTGAAGAACCCTCATGAGTCATCTAGAAGCCCAAAAGGTCAAAGTAGTCATAGTGGTTGCAAAGAATAAATTGTTTAAATAATAAAGTGAAGTGATGAGTGTACTATAAGTCAATGTGGATACAAAATAAATTATTTAAATAATAAAGTTGATGGAGAAATTACTAAGTGCACAAGTGGTTAGAAGTGGGTTAGCCCTAAAATAAGGAAAGTGGTTTAAGATGGTTAGAAGGTAAATAATAAAGTGAAGTGATGAGTGTAATATAAGTCAACATGGATACAAAAGAAATTATTTAAATAATAAGGTTAATGGATAAATTACTATGTGTACAAGTGGTTAGAAGTGGGGTAGTCCTAAAATAAGGAAAGTGGGTTAAAATGGTAAGAAGGTAACCCCTTGAGGAAGATACATGAAAGTATAAATAATAGGAAAAGGTCTCTCATTCAATTACCTATTTAATATCATTGAATATATATTTTGTGAAAGGTTATTTTGGAAGGTATTATGGATAGAGAAAATTGTGGCATAAAAAGTGCAGCAAGGAAAGTGCAGTAGAAAAATCGTGGTAGGAAGAATGCGGAAAAAAAAGGTGTGGCATAAAAATTGTGGTAGGAAAATTGTGACAGAAAAAGTGTGGAAGAAAAGGTGCAGCAAGAAAATCGTGGAAGGAAAAGTGCGACGAAAAGGTGCAGCAAAAAAAAGTGCGGCAGGAAAATTACAGCAGGAAACGTGCAGCAGAAAAACCATGGCAGAAAAGATGCGGTAGAAAAATCACGACAGGAAAAGTGTGGTAGAAAAAGTGTAGAAGAAAAACCTCGGCAAAAAAATTGCGGCAGCAGAACTCTACAAGAAGAAAAAGGTATGGTTTTCATATGTGTCGTGTTGAACTTATGAATCTAGTTGTGGGTTTTCCTTATAAATCTGTTGGATTCCCTCTCAAAAGTTTAGGGCTTGTTATAGAATGGTTTTGAGGAAGATCTATTGAGGTATATTGTTAGTGAACTTAGTTTGATTTATTGGCATATCTTGTGGTGCATTGTGAGAAACACTTGTTAGTGGTATTGGTATATGATTGTCTTATGAATGATACATCCTTGAGACTACATAAAAGTAAGGTTATGGGACATGGTTTGATGTAATGGTTTATGGTATTTGGTTATGGATATCTTGATGTATTTCTAGCAAAATTTTGATGGTTATATCGGTATATGTATTTGGTATATGGTTGAGGTACATGTTGGGTACATGGTTGAGACAAGTAGTTGATGAGTTGGCACATACATGAGGTGTATAGTTGATGATGTTGGTACATATTGATGAGCCATAGTTTATGTGTATTTGATTCATGATTGGTACATATTTGGTGCATGGTTGATGCACTCATTTATAGTATAGGTTGATGCATGGTTGACGCACTTGTTTATGGTACAAGTTGATTATAGGTTGCTTCGACATGTTATTGTGACATGATATTTGTACATATTTGGTGGATGGCTGATGCATTTGTTTATGGTACAGGTTGAGGTACAAGCTTATGTATGGTACATGTTGGCATAGGTTATTGTTACAGGTTGTTACATGTTGATTAAAGGTTGATTGGTACAAGGTTACAGTGGTATATCTCACAGTGGTTCCATCATTCTACTTCTACATTAGGAAAGTTGAAGGGGGAAAGGATAGGTGGTTCTATCCACCTTCTGGTTGTAGTCGAAGAACATAGGTTGTTGTAGCCTCCTTCTAGTTGTATCCAGAGAATTGGGGAGTTGGAACTTCCCTTAGGTTGTAGCCTGGGAAACTAGGGGGTTGTAGCCTCCTTTTGGTTGTAGCCAAAGAATTGGGGAGTTGGATCTTTCTTCAGGTTGTGGTCTGAGAAACTAGGGGTTGGAGCCCCCTTCTAGTTGCAACTGGAAAACAAAGGAATTTGGTGCTTCCAATGAATGTAATTATTAAATACATTTAAGAAAAAACATTATGTGTCTTTCTCCCTCTTTGAGTTTCCACGTAAAACACTGGTGTACTATGTATGTGTGTGATTTCTCATTTGTTCATTTTTTATTTAATCTGCCATTATTGGATGATAATGCTACATTGATAGAACACTTGCATTTTATGGTGAAAAATGATTAACTTTCTCTATTACTGATTCACCGCCCCTCTCAGTAATCCAACAAGAAATGCCTATGTGGCCCCACATATCATTGAATGTTACAAATCTCATAATTATGGAGACATATCTAGTGATTATAGAAGCATGATCGATAATTCCATGAAAGAGAAAAATGATATATTATATGAGAAAGTATAGATAACAAAACATGAAGAATAGGTGAACAAAGACCAGTTCCCAGAGATCGCAAGGTTGGAAATAAAATGATATGAAGAAAATTCTATAGAGAAAAAGAAAGATGTCAGATACAAAAAGGTTTGGAAAATAACTGAAAGAAAATAAGGACAGGAAATGAGGAACAGGTTCAATGGATTGTACTTTCAGACATTGAAGTGAAATATGAATCCACAAACAGAAAGAAATAAGTTAGAGCTCAGAGAGATGATGAATCTACAAATGAAGAAGATGATGAATACACATCAGAGAAGGAATTGTTTTGATCCATCCTTCTTAGAGACTCCCATGTAATATGAATATTAGACAGGGGAGTCTATACGATATCTATGACAAACCAAATAACCATCCTTCTAGAAACTTGTAGAGTTTGAGAAGACACATATAGATATGTCAATTAAAAAAAGTACAAATAGTTTTAGTAGTGAAGACTTCATGATAGTATAGTAATAAATGGGTCAACATTATGGACAATTGTGCAGTAGAGTCTTGGACAGTATGGAAAAATATGGATTTGTAAGAACACTTAGTAGGTTTGGACAGATATATGATAATGGATGAGAGAATGGATTCATATATTGGGTCAAAGAGTTGTTTAGAGACCAAGAAACATTATTAATGTTAATTACATAGGAAATGGGTCGTACAATGCTAATGGATTCCAAACTGACAAATATTTTTTGGACACATGTAGTGCATCCAATAGTTCAAATTCAGAAGAGAGTAATGCTCAAAAAAATCAATGAAAAAAATCCCTATGAGCTATGGAACAGAATACCAACAAATGTGAAGAACTTCATAGTATTTGGAGGAAAATGCTACATTAAAAGAAAAGATGGAAGAATGGGAAATTTTGACCATTGTGTGGAAAAAGGAGTACTTGTTGGTTACTCAAGTACAAGGAAAGAATACAAGTGTTACAATTTGAGGTTGAACAAAGTTGTGGAAAGTATCAATGTAACAAGTGATGAAATAGGTGGATGATATTTAAAGGAAGAAGAAAATGAATCAATGGAACAACTTTACGAAGAAGAGGTAGAAGATGAAGAAGAAGTAGAAGATAAATTTCAACAAGTGCCTCCAAACACACCTAGAAAATGAGTACAAAAGAATCATCCTTTAGATGAGATTCTCGGAAACAAAGATGCAAGAGTTGAAACTAGAAGAAGAATCCATTTTCCAGAACAAATGCACCTAGCACTCTCATCTGCGATTGAACCAAATAGTTTTGAAGAGGCCAACAAGGATGGATTTTGGAATAAGGCCATGGATGAAGAATTGAATCAAATAAAGAAGGATGACACTTGGGAATTGGTTCAAAGACCAAAGAATAAGAATGTGATTGGGACAAAGTGGGTATTCAGAAATAAATTGAATGAAGGATACACATAGGTTGAAGGAATGAATTTTGAAGAGACATTTTCCCAGTTTCCATATTGGAATAAATCTGATGTATTTTAGCTTATGCATGCTCCAATAATATTAAAGTGTATCAGATGGACGTGAAATCAACTTTTCTAAATGGAGAACTTGAAGAAAAAGTCTGCATTGAACAACCAGAAGGATTTTAGTTGTTAGAGAATGAAGATTAGGTGTGTATATTGAATAAGGCCTTGTATGGTATAAAATAGGCTCATGGAGAATATTATCCAGATGGATGTTGGTGGTCTCCCACCTATTCGAACTAGTTCATTTTGGCAGTTTTCCAGTTTGGCAATTTTTTCCTAGTTTTCGGGTCCCTGACTTGCGAGGCCATTTTGAGGCCCTAAAGAATGTATTTAGGGATCACCTGATCTAGGTGGATATCAGGGGCCACCCACCTTTTCCAAATGGATCAAAACAGTTTTTTGGCCATTTTGGCAATTTACTATTTTTAGCAGGTTTTCACTTCCGGGGCCATTTTGAGGGCCTAAATGAAGTTTTTTCAATATCTAGGTTCTCAATGATATCTGAAGGCATTATTGAGCCCCAAAAATGAATCTCCTCGATGATACCTTTCCAACGATCTATCACATGCCTAAAACGGAGATCGTATGCAAAAGTTACGACCCCGGGAAGTTGATGCACTAACTTACCCAAACGGGGCCCACATGACTTTTGGCGCTTCATCTCCTAGGGTTAGGTTTTTGGATGTCTAGGACTTTTGGCATTCCCAATTATTGTAAAAAGGCCTCCAGAGCCTCATTGTAACCATCTTCTTGCGAATGCGAGTAGCCGTCACATCTCTTCTCAGAGATAAGCTGCCACCATTCTAGCGAGTCTCTCACTCTGTATTTTTACAGTGTCTGTACATTTCTTTGATTAATAGAAATCGTGTATTACTGTATATTTGTGTTTATGGTTGAATCTCTGATACATTTTAGTTATATTATTGAATATCTGCAATATCTCTGTGCATTTCTTTATTATATCTCTGCTCTCATTTCGTGCCGAAAATAATCCGGATCATCACCACAGTCGAAAATAAATTTTTATAGATAGAGAAAATATGTATAGTCCTCATATAGACCTTTCCAATGGGCTATCATGCGCCTAAAATGAATATTGTATGCAAAAGTTATGACCCCAGGAAGTTGATGTACTAACTTACCCAAATGGGGCCCACATGAATTTTTGCACTTCATCTCCTAGGGTTAGGTTTTTTGATGTCTAAGGTTTTGGAAATTCTTATTTATTGTAAAAAGGGATTCAGAGCCTCATTTTAATCATCTTCTTGCGAATGAGTGAAATCGTCACATCTCTTCTCAGAGATAAGCTGCCACCATTCCAACAATCTTATTTTCTGCTGCATTTTATAGTTTCAACTTATTTCCTTATTGAATAGAAAACCAATTTTACTATATCTATGTTATTATGTGTTAAGTGTGTTTTAATAATCTGTATCCATTTCATTCTTATCATAAAATATGGATGAACATGTTACTCTAGATTGGATAAATATCTCCAGCAGGAAGGGTTCAGAAATGGAAGTGCAAACAACAACCTCTACGTCAAGGTAACTAAAGATGGCATTTTATTAATTGAAGTTTATGTTGATGATATTATTTTTGGAAGAATGATGACACGTTAATACAGAAATTTGCAAAGGATATGAAAAATGAATTTGAAATTTCATTACTCAGAGAACTATCCTTCTTTTTGGATCCTTAGATACGTCAAAGCAACCAAGGAATTTTTGTCTCTCAAAATAAGTATATCAGAGAAATGATAAAGAGGTTCGAAATAGAATATTGCAAGACATTTATCACTCCTATCAAAATCAATTTCAAGTTGATAAAAGATGATGATTCAAATTCTACAGACCAGAGGCAATATAGGTCAATGATCGTCGACTTACTATATGTGTTAGCATCCATACCATATGTAATGTATGCAGTTGGAAAGGAATCACATGTCTTAGCAGCACCAAAGGAATCACATGTCTTAGCAGTGAAGAGGATTTTCATATATCTCAAATGAACAAGAGAGTTTGGATTATGGTATCCAAAAGGAAAGGCTATATCACTTATTTCCTTCACATATGTAGATTTGGAATGTTGTATTGATGACCAAGGAAGCACCAGTAGAGAAAACGTTCTACTTGGGTGAGTGTATAGTATCATGGATAAGAAAGAAACAATCATGAGTATCCTTAACTATAGTCGAGGAAAAGTATATTGTAGTAGCAGGATGTTGTACATAGGTTCTATGGATGAAAAAAACTTTGACAGATATACAGGTTGATAATACAAGCACCATCAGTATCTCAAAGAACTCGATGATGCAATCCAAGACGAAGCACATTTCGATCAAGTATCACTTTCTACGGGAATAGGTTGCAGAGAAGAACGTCATAGTTGAATATGTGGGCATAAAAGAACAAGTGGTAGACATCTTTACAAAACCGATTCCACGGGAAGCCTTTGAGTATATTCGTTAGAGACTCAGATTAATTTATACTACAAAATGAATGATTTTGAATGATTATCTTATATGTCTTAGATTTACACAAGGAAGCACCATAAAGAGGAAATTTCAGGTTAAGAGATCAGTGAGGGGGAGTATCCCTGAGGACAGTTTAGTTAGGGGCAGCATCCTTGAATGGAATGATACCTTTTCCATTGATGACAAAGGGGGAGATATTTATCATATGAAGAGAACATAGGCATGGTTCTAGGGGGACAGATGGTCACATGGGGAGCATGGGAGATACAACTTCAGTATTGCATGTCATGACTTCAGTATTGCATGGGTTGGTTGTCATTGGTGTCAACCCTTGAAGAAAGTTTGGTAGAAAATTGTGGTAGCACAAAGGTTTGGGTAATGTACCCAAGTTCTTTTAATGGATAATGGTATGAATTTTGATATATTTCTAGGTAAGACTATTCTATATGGATAATACATGTCATGCCATTTCTGGTGGTATATGGAACATCACATAACTCCTCACGGTTAGAGAGTTATTGCCATGTGAAGTTGGATAACCCTCATGAGTCATCTAGAAGCCCCAAAAGGTCAAAGTAGTAAAAGTGTTTGCAAAGAAGAAATTATTTAAGTAATAAAATGATGTGATAAGTGTACTATAATTCAAATAATATGAAAAATAAATTATTTAAATAATAAAGATAATGGAGAACTTAATAATTGTGTAAAATGGTTAAATTATGTGGATAAGTGGTTATAAATGGGTTAACCCTAAAATAAGGAAAATGGGTTAAGATGGTTAAAAGGTAACCCCTTAAGGATGCTACCTAAAATTATAAATAAGAGGCAAGGCTCTCTCATTTAAACACACTTGAGAATATTGAATATTTATTGTTGTGTAAGGATTATTGCAAGTACTCATTGACACATTTGAAGTTGTGAAAGTTTGAGGTAGCACAAAGGGTTGATGACGAAAGTCTCAAAATTATAACGAATACTAAAAAACCCTAAGTTTTGAGGTGTACGCGGGCTAACAGTGTATTAGGGTGCCTACATACATGGGCTGCAAGTGTATTATGGTGTGTACATATGTGGGATTCCAGTGTATTAGGGTGCATACATGAGAGTAAATCCATAGAAACTTGAGAAGATGGAGATGCCAAGTCTCTAGATTCTGAGAGCAAGTTCCTAGGAAGGCCTATAGTGACCAGGTACATCAAATCTATCCATTGGTCCAAAAGGTATGTCTTATTTCTATGATTGGTTGGATTTTTATGTATGCATGAGAAATGGTTATGGAGATTTGAGGATTCTCCCTACAGAAACTTGTGGTTGCATGGGATCTTCTGTATAAGTCAGATATACAAAAATGCAATGTTGGTATAATCAATATTTGTCATTGCACATAATATAAAAGACTATCATATCTAGTAGATCAAGAGGAAGATAGGTTGGTTGCAGGATTTCATCAATAGGTTCATAATGTTGGAGTTTGAGTATCTTCGAAAGATATTCTTATTGTATTTGACGAAGACAAAACACTAAAGAAGATTATTACATTATATTTGTTAAGTATTCCCTATTGTTCCTTTAAAAGTAAAATGTAAAATAGAAAGACAAAGTGTTAGGTCAGCCCATAACTAATTTTAGGTTGGCCAACTATTATTTATAAGAGAGGTGAGTGCCTCATTTGAACATACACACACAATTTATGTGGCTAAGAAGAGAAGTGCAAAATTCTTAGAGGAAGATGTTGCTGCAGCTAAGAAGTGATGTTGTGGAGGTTCTTGGTTTACTTATTGGGTATATATTGGTTATGTGGTGCACTACTCTTCCCAAGACAAGGGTTTGAAGAGGATCTTTTTCTTTTCTAGTTATCTCTTGGAGAGAGGCATTGTTCTTAGTTGGTGAATCTATATTGAGGAAGTTTACTGGGATTTTCCACTCAAAAGTTTTCCCAAGGTACAAATCTTTTGTATGTTGTGGATGTTATTCTTTAAGTGCTCCTTATATGCAATTATTGTGCTAATTGTTTAAAAGTAAAAGAAAAATAATCTAGTTAATTGATTAAGATGAAAATTCAACATGGTATTAGAGTGGGCCTAAAAGAAGTCATTTTCACAGCACATAACAACTTGTTGAAGAATATAATAGGATAGGAAGAGTCTCCTAATCCTATCACACCTCTTTCTATGTCTAAATGTTGAGTTTGATGAAATTTTTTAAACTGCAATGGTTGTTGCAGCAACTGCAACTTCTTGCAACTACATAAACCCTAGGTATGACATTTTCCCTATTTAAGGAGGTTGTTGGAGAAAGTGAGAGCACCTAGAAACTCTCCTGGGAGGGGTGAATCTATTCCCTAGACCAGAATTCAAAATTTTACAAGTTTAAAAATTAGTGTTTCATTATAAACTCTAGGTCTGGTTTCAACTGTTGCAAATTTTGTGACGGAACTCATCCTTGGCTCAACAATCTCTCTGGTAAGGTATAAGATACACCCATTGAAAAATTATTTTTTATTTTAGTTATTTCGGGCATGATTACTACTAGTACCAATATTGATGAAAAACTTGAAGGAGCCATTGACTTTTGAGCATGGAAGTAAAAAATAATGCTCATTCTAGAATATAATGACCTTGTAAGTTTTGTTAAAAAAGATATTGAGGAACCTCAGGGAGATAAGGCCAAATCCAAATATAAGAAGGATCTGATCAAAGGGAAGAGGATCATTTCTGACTCCATCAAGAACCACTTGATACCTCATGTTTTAGCATTAAAAACCCCAAAGAAAATGATGTATTCCTTATCCTATCTATTTGAAGGCAAGAAAATCAATCAAAAAATGACCTCGAGGACACAATTCAAGAATGGGAATATGAAAAGTCTTCAAACTCTTACAAGGGTGTCTCAGATTAAAGAAAATCTTGAAACTCTTACAGACTCAGTTGAAGAAGTTGATTTAAAACTTACCACATTGAATGGTCTCCCAAATTCTTGGGAATCCTTCATCCAAGGAATCTACTGTAGAAGGAAGTTAACTAAGTTCAAAAGATTGTGGGAAGACTGTACTCAAGAAGAATCCAGATTACAGGAAAGAAAAGAAAAAATATAAAGTAATGCAGATCAAGTGCTAATACCTCACAAAATAAAAGGGAAGAATAAGAAAGAAGTTCACTCTAACAAGAAGTTTCATAAGCCTCGTAAAGGACAAGATTCTCATAAATATCTCTCAAGATTCAAATTATTCATTTGCTAGAAGATGGGACATATTACAAGAAATTGTCCCAATAAAAAGGATATAATAGAAACATGAAGTTTAAAAGACATCATGCTCATATTGCAGAAGAATATGAACCTGATCGGAAAAGAAAAAAATTAGATGATTCAGATGGATCATATCTTCTGTGATATAATACTTAGAGCTTCTGGAGAACTTGATCTATATCAAGTGATATTAATAGAAGTATTTATTTTCTTCCCTCATTAGACTTCAAGTAATAAAATAGATGGATACGTTTTGTGTAAAATTTTATATCATGAGGGCCAAGTGAAAAATGTGAATCCATACATCATACAGATCAAAGAAGCAATCTAAAAATGCATGCTCCAGGTATGGACCCTTCATATTTGATTTCAGTTTTAAGTTTAATAAAATTTGACTTTGTACATTTTATCTTATCTTGTTGGATCATTATCCTTGGTATGGGAATCCAACAATATCTCGTTTAATGTCAATATATAGTTTTTGATCTCAGCGGTGGCATGTGTGCCTAAGGTTGGGTGACAATGATGTAATATTTTCTATGGTGAAACGAGCACATTAAAATTATAAAAGATAATGTCCCCGGCACATGATCTCTTCAATGTCATTCATAATCATCGTGTATGACTCACAGTTTCCTTCATTTTCAATATGAGAAGGCATGATCAATGGACGGTGAGGACACCTTGACAAGAAGCATAATTAGTTTGAAGTCAAACTTAATTTTTCATATTAAGACTTGCTAACCAACACCAAGTATATCTTGCAGAGACTCTAAGGATATTGTAGACTTGATGTAGACCCCCTCCCTCACTCGGGGTCTACTCAACCTCCCAATCAAGGATCTTCCTAATTGGGATTTGAAGCGGCTCTTTAGGCCCTACTGAGCCACAAAAATCCTTTTACACAGGTCCTTTCACTCTATGTGCAGGTCCATGGATGAACCCATGGGATCTACCTAATACCCTTCTCATTTGGAATAAATTACGAGACCCTATCCTTCTTTCCCAAGCCAAATTTATCATATGGACAAAAGTTGTGACCTAACACTAGTCAATAGCACATTGTTTTGGTCCTTCGACGATTTCTTCATGCCCTTTTGTTTTAAAAAAGAAAATTTACCTTCATCCCTTTTTCCTCCAACGGAAATAGCATGTGACCAAGGGCTATGACTAAGCACCAAGAAAAAATCTTTTAAATCAGTTCTTCTCCCTTTGACTATTTCCAAATGCATCCAATACGCACAACTTTCACCAAGTGTCGATCGTCGGAGAGGCAGATTGGACGATGTTATAGAAATATTTGCCTCACCCTATGCAATCTTTCACAAAAGGCCTTTTTCCATTTCCTTATGAAGACTTATCATTCCTGCTTGTAAAATCCAAAGATAAAAATAAGGAGTTTTCCACATGTACACATCTTGCCTACTATACAACATGTCGTGTATACCTAAGATGCTCCACTACAGCCCATGTACATCGAGATTTCTGCCAGAAAATGAAACTTAATGTTGAGTTTCCATGTCATGACATGATATCTATGATCCTTGGCGTTCCATATAATGGAAATGTTTCGACTCGGACCTACAGTTCCATTTTGAAGCGTATAAATGGGCCAATTTCAAGCTATGGAAGAGGAGAAATAATTTAACTTTGAGAGCAAAGTTACTCTGGAGAAATTATTTACCTGATATTGAGTCTGCATACCTTTGTCCTTTAAGTCTAAACAAAGTGTTCAACCCCCAACCTCTTCCCTTATTGATTGAGAACCTCATTTCTTCTCTATTACGATATTGCCTTTGGCAGAGGATTGAAGTGGTGGAGGCCCAGTTGGAAGGAAATTAGTTTCTTGGTTTGGAACCATGCCGAAACAGAATTCTGTAACATTTCACTTATGAAGATCATATATTAATAGAAATACTCTTTTCCCATCCAATTGATATCTTGCAAATATATTGATTTATTATTCCATAGGCGTATTTGACATGTTTATTAATGGATTATGCTATTAAATGTGCCAACACAATATAAGATCACCCTATGCTTTCTTTTCTTAGTTGTTGAGGACTAGTTCCATGTGTATTTATTTGGGTCAAGTGCTCAATGATGGACTTCATCAATCATCTGGATGAGGTAGGCCTTTTATGTTGTCTTGCTAGCATATTTGTTTATATGGCATACTAGAGAAGAGAGTTTATTTATGCAGTCATTTATTTCTGTTGTGGTTTACCCTAACCATAGAGAGATTTTCCCCGTAATAGAATTGGCGACCATACTAGGGATTGAATCTTCTTTCTTAGGGTTTGGAGTACTTTTCTCCTTAGATTTCTCTCGTACCTATTGTGTTTCTTGTTGTATCATTGCTTGACCTCCTATGTTCACTCTGGGTCTGCATTTTCAGCCTTCTCCCTTGTCTGGCCTTGTTTTTTGAAACATATACCCACTTTTTTCCTTGAAAATTTCATACATATACAGGTTGTCCCTCTACAAGATGCATATATACGCTCTCTTTTCCTAAACAATCGTGTACATCAATTTTCCTTTATTTTTTTCTTGGCCTGGTGGTTGTTGGGTGGGATTTGATGTTTGCTAAGCCTTCTTGGGTCTCTATAGTTCCTGTTAAGTTCTTGTGGGATGACAGGAAAACTATCTTTGGTTGAATTTATGGGTGGATTCTTTCTCATCATCTTTTCATTTTGATTGTCATTGTACATTGGGCTAGGTATTTTGTTGCTTGGTATCCTGCTTGAGTTATCTCTTTCTATACACAATAGAGTTTATATATCAAGTTTCTTTTCAGTCCATGCATTTTCATTTTATTATATTGAAAATACAAAAAATATAGGCATTTTGCATTGCTTGGGATTTGGCTATTTTGATTCTTTGTCATTAGCTTAGTGCATATAATGAAAGATTGCATTTTTACTTTAGAATTGAAGAGTTGAAATTGAAAATTGCATTTGTTATTAGAAGCATATCATTCATTGAATGTTAAAGTTGGAAATTTGCATTACTTTCATATTTACTTTTCTTGCAGAGTCATAACATCATGAGTTTCACTACCATACTTTTTTGAGTAATCACAACCACTAAAATTAACACTATAATTTAAAATTGATTAGTCACAATTTTGTTTTCTAGGGTGCATAAACTAGCTTAGGATTTAGTGCCTTTGGAATAGGATTTTGTGAGTAAACTTATCCAAGGAAATTAAATCAACATATGTGTCATAGAAAGGGAGTGGAGAAATCCAATGTATAATTGGTAAGATCAGGAGGCTCTGCTCACACTAGAGTTAATCACGAGGTCATGCAAAGTTGGTTGAAGGGCTATCCCCCCGATACCTTCTTAGCATCAATGATATTTTTGGGTATCTATTCATATCTGGGGATCTTGCTAGTGCCTTTACCTTCGTGAGAGGCGATACTTTCAAGGTTTCGGGCTTTTCTACCTTGCCCATACGATGGACTTGACTTACGACTACTTGCTTATGCATCGGTTAGACATTGGTTTATTAGTTTCTTGACTTAGGTGCCATATAGGTTACTTGCAAGGGTTATTTTGTAGGTACCCTAGGTCAGATAAGGGTTGGAAAACACACAACCTTTATGAAGGATTACCTCTCTGGGATGATCTGACCGACTGGTTGCTAATATCACAAGGGCCCTTATAACTGATTATGTTACCTCTGATATTTAGCAGGGAGTCTCAGGCCGCTCTTGGGTGAGACATACCTTCTTTAGGGAGGGAGCCCACTCTCAACCAGTTTACCCCATTTGTATGCATATTGTCCATTTGAGTTTTGGTGTGCTCTTTGATTACTAGTTGGACTTAGGATTGATTTTTCATCTTTAGATGCTTAATTCATCGTGGAGTTGGACCAACATCCCCACTGATCCCGTCGCTTGTTACAGTTACCACCAAATTTCGAGTTTTCTCCTTCTAAAAGGCATAGATTTATTAGGCGTGGTACACACATATCCATTGTTCTGACTTGTGATTCTACAAGGATGAGTACTTAACCTAGTCTTCATAACATTGGGAGCCCTTCAACTCCCACACCCACTATAGTTAATGGTACCCCTTCGACTCCTGGAACCACAATGGTTGTAGTGCCAGAGGTACCTATCATTACTATGGCTTGACCTATAGTGAATTCCCAATCTCTCACCTCAAACCCTTTTGGGTCTCTTGGTCACTCATCAGGATATAATGTTCAGTCCATCCCTATGGACTCTAGTACTTTTTCTTATGGTATGCCAAACTTTACTTCACAACTTTCGAGAACCATCCCAGCTAATGTCAATAATGCTAGCATTGGGATTAGGGGCACTACACCTCCTTATACTCCATTTTAGTTTCGTGGGTCTCAAATCCCTAAAACGAATCCTAATATGAGAGGAATTCATGGTCTTAACCCCATTTCTAATCATCTTGCTTCTGGGTGGAACAACCAACCTAGCAGACAAGCTTTTTCTTAAGTTTCATCCTACACCCCTACCTCCTCGATGTCGATTATGAACAATATGTTTGGCATGATGAATCCACCTCTATCCTTCGAATTCATACCCGGAGGGGGTCATTTTAATTCTTTGGGAAACCCCCAATCCAGATCCACTTTGGCTGGGGGAAATTTTTATAACCTCCAATAGAACATTCCTACTGTAATGATGCCCAACAAACCTTTCATGAATCATCTTGGAGGAGGGCCTTACAATCATGGAAAAGGCCATGGTTCTTACCATAACCCTAAATTGGTTGGAGTTCCTCAAGCACAATATTTCATAGGAGCATGGGGCCAGATTTCACAACCCTGTCTCCCTTTACTAGCCATGCTTAATCTACCACACTTGTCTAAGTTGATGAATGACCCTATGATTCATGACCCTACATGGCCTCCCTTTCCCACCAAGATTCCTTCGAACATTCTAAAGTTTGAAGGTAAGAATGGAGAGGATCCTGGTGATCACGTTACTACCTTTCACCTTTAGTTCTCCTTGAATTTCCTTAATGATGATTCTATTAGATTAAGATTATTTCAACGCACACTGATTGGGGTCACTGCAAAATGGTATATCAAGATACCTAGGGGGGGAATATGGTACTTTTAATCAGATGGTATTGACATTCCTTAACCACTTCCAATTGTCAGTTTGTTACAATGCTGGCCTAAAACTTATGTCGACTTTACTCCACGACACAACCACTCATCTATCAGATCATATCCAGGAGTGGCATAGATATAAGAGGTTGATTAAGACTCCTATACCCCCAAACTTTCTTTTAGAATGGTTCCTTAAATTTTTACACCCTCCTATCTCAAAGGATGTTTCTACTTTCAGGGTTACCACTGAGGAAGAATCAATTTTTAAAGACCACCATCTAGATCTAATATACTCTTAGTATCATATGTTATACCACATTCTTCCAGATGCATCACGGTCAACTTATCACCCTAGACAAAATCTCGAACCTCATGTTGATGGCACTGAACATACCACCGATGTAAAATCCATAGACTTGGTGACAAGCCATTTGAAAGAGTTGTCTCTTAACAAGTATGCAGGAGGGCTAGCTTCGTTTGTGTCTTCCAACCCCACTCAGTTGGTGGATGTACATTCCATGCAATCATCAAACAACCCAAATTGAAACCAACAACTAGGGGGAATAAGAAGAAAGGACATAATAATCGTAAGGGTGGGAAAAATAATACTAAACCCAAGGACAATGGTAATAATGAGAAGATGAATAAGAATGTTGGAGAGGGAAAATGAGAGAGACATAAGGTGAAGTTTCCCTGTAATATTTGTACATATGATCATCTTACCCATTTATGACCCAAACTTGTGGAATCTGTGAGGCTATTATCTCTACCAGCTGCCATGTTGGCGAATCCATTCCCACATAACCAACACATGGCCTTGAGTTCCTCAAACACTGGAAGTGCAACTGGTGGAAGTCAAAAATCGTCGTTGCAAGATGACAACCATTTGTGTATCAATATGGTCGATGTGAAAGTTAATGTAACCACTCAATTGCGAGATTATAGCTTCTTCACAAGATATTCCTGCTCTAGAATATCCTCCTCCTCCTTTGGAGATGACTTTACAGATTGAAAAAACAGAGCCACTGCTTCATATTCTGAAAGGAATACTCAAGCGTTCTACCCAAAATCCAAATGCTAGATCATCCCATAACTACTCTATTGTTGAGGGCCTGGGTCAAACCCCTTGTGCGATGTTGGCTTTGGAGGTACTCTAGACGTGTCCTTCATAGAGGAATGCCCTAGTATCTTCTTTAGGATCTCTAGAACCCAGTGGCTCAAAATTTATCAATTTTGATGTCACATATGTGAAGCCCCGCTTGCCTTACCATGTGCCTTTCCAAATCTATGTGGAGTACTCAAAGTATACCATAAAATGTGCAGTTGTTGATGAACGCACTGCCACTTGTGTGGTGTCCCTGATCTGTTGGAAACATCTCGATTCTCCGACTCTTTCCAATTCATCGAACATGTTGACTTATTCTGATGGTCATTCCTTCCACCCTCACGGTATTCTTCTTGCCTTTATAGTCTAGTTAGGTGGGAAGATGGTAGAGGTGGAGGTCGACGTAGTTGATGTGCCTCTTGATTATAACCTATTACTAGGATGAAATTGGACCTATGTTATGGTCGTCATCGTATCGTTTGTCTTTTGTACTTTTTTTTTCCCTCATGAAGGGAAGATCGTGATGATCAACAAATTATCCTTTTCGTACTCTAGTCCTAATACATCTATTGGGTCGTCGATCCCTATTTTTGACAATTCTAAGCCGACAAATGAGAATATCGGTGTCAGAATGTCTTATTACATTATGGGTACTTTTGACTTCATGACAACAAGTCATCATGTTTACACCATGTCTAGTAGGGCCATCTTGACAAGGAAGTCCATTCCTTTTCAAACTTCCTATTTTAGTGATATGTGGACCTTATCTTCCCTGAATTCATCTTGTGAAAGTCATTTGAATGCTGAACTTTCCATGCCACTATCGGTAGCAGAGATTATGTATCAAGTTGTTCTTGACTCTTCCGTCGATCCCGATCCTGTTACCTAGCTGATGGACAAGGAGGATCCCGTTCTTATGCCTGTGTGAGCCACTTCGTTGTCTTGTTAACATGATTTCCTCAATGAGACTTTTCTTTCAGAAGAAGATATCATAAAATCCATGAAAGTTTCTAAGAAACCTTGGGATGATATGCATCACCACTCTTATTTTCTCCCAGATCTTGAAATAATCGAACAGGGTGAATTTTGATCTACTTTGAGTGAGATAGTTGGTCACGCCATAGTTAAACTTGATACGTATGACATTTATTCCAAAGGAAATATGGAAAGTATTTATCCTACCATCATGATCAATATCTCTCGTACCCCTATCAAGGTTGAAAACGTAAATATCGATGCAGATTGTTCGCCAGAGGAAATCCTGATCTACATCGAACTCTTCAAGGAATTTCGAGATGTATTTGCTTGGTCATATGAAGAGATGTCAAGAATAGACCCTTGTATTGTCGAACATGATATTAAAACTTATCTGGATGCTAAACCTATTTGAAAACGTCTTAGATTTGTCAATCCCCGGAAGTCCCCTACTATTAAGGCAAAGGTGGATAAGCTACTTAATGATGGGTTCATCTACCCAGTTCCCTTGACTGAATGGGTATCCAATCCCATTCCTATGAATAATAAGAATGGAACCATCCATGTATGTATGGAATTTCATGACCTGAACAAGGAATGTCCCAAATACAACTTCCTGACACCTTTCATCAATCATATTCTTGACGAATGTGTACGAAGCGAAGTATTTTCTTTTATGGAAAGATTTTAAGGATATAACCAAATTCAAATTAAACCTGAGGATCAACACAAGATGACATTTATTTGTCCTTGAGGTACTTTCTCATAACGAAAAATTCCTTTCATCCTTAAAAACGCTGGAGCAACTGTCCAACATGCCATTAATTTCAATTTTCACGATCTTAAGCACATAGTCAAAGCTTACCTTGATGATATTGCTGCTCACTCTCGTAAGAGACTGGATCACGCTATGCACCTTCGGCTTGTTTTTGAAAGATTTCATTACTATAGAATTCGGTTGAACCCTCACAAGTGCATATTTTGCGTTAAGTCTGGTCATATTTTGGGTTTTCTAGTTTCTAAGATCGGGATCATGGTATATCCTCTAAAGGTTGAGGCAATTCTTCGATTGCCTCCCCCGTGCACGATTAGACAAATTCAAGGTTTACAGGGGAAAGATAACCGTGTTTGTCGGTTTATAGTGAATTATGCCAATATCACTAAGGGTTTCATGCTTCTTTTGAAGAAGGACACCTCTTTTATCTGGGATGAGCGAGGTCAGGAGTCCTTCAATGCTTTAAAGAAGGCCTTGGTATCAATGCCTCTGCTGAAGTCTCCTGACTACAGTAGGGAATACTTGATTTATATCGTCACATCTGAAGAGATGATTGGTATGGTTCTGGTTCAGGAGGATGATGATATTCGTGAGAACATCATCTACTATATTAGTCAAAACTTAGTCGGTCCTAAGTTTAATTATTCTTA
Organism: Picea engelmannii; assembly: GCA_009831015.1. Classification (NCBI taxonomy): domain Eukaryota; kingdom Viridiplantae; phylum Streptophyta; class Pinopsida; order Pinales; family Pinaceae; genus Picea; species Picea engelmannii. The sequence goes on from ML776606.1 coordinate 2,616,414, forward strand.
TGTTGAAAAGATAGCTTTGGCCACCATTCACACAGTCCAATCTTTGCATCATTATATATTACTTTGAAAGACTATTGTGGTTACCAAAGTCAATCAATTTCAATATGTCCTTACCAGGCATATCATAGGGGGAAGATATAATAAATGGATTTTCATTTTACAAAAATTTTCTCTCGATTTCATTTCTATGAAATCCAAGAAGTCACTAGTCTTCATGGAGTTAATATATGATTTTCCATGATTAAATGAAGATGTTATTCATTTTGATTCATTTTCAGATGAATATATTTTTATTGTTTGATCATTTGGCCCCTTATATGGATACATTGTTCTCTATCTTCAAACCTTGAAGTTCCCTCAATATCTCTCACAAGATCACCGAAAGCATGTAAGGTAAAATGATAAGAATTAAACTATCTTCAGTGACACTTTGTATCACCGAGGAACAGACAATATATCGTGTCATCGTTTAACTCACGAAAAGGCTGTGTCAGTCCTGAACGATTTCCACAATGGGGCTTGTGGTGGTCATCTATTCGAGCTTGCGACAACCCAAACATTTTTGCGAGCTGGTTATTTATGGCCTACTATATTTAAATATTGTATTGAAGTGGTTAATAAGTGTCACCCTTTCTAGGTGTTCACTCGGAAAATGCACTCGCATCCATCCCCTCTTCACCCAGTCATTACCGTATGTCTCTTCACCAAGTGGGGGGTGGAATTCATGGATTGCAACCCAACTTTAGTTGGGGGGCATCATCATATTATCGTGGTCATCGACTACATTAATAAGTGGTTTGAGGCCATGCCTATAGTTAAATTCGATGGGAATACTGTCTCCTTCTTCATATTCAATCAAATTATCACCTGGTTCGGTATCCCAAGTGACATTATCACTGATCATGGAAGTCATTTTCACAACGAAATGATGGAAAAGATAGCATATAAGATGGGGCTTGGACATGGTCATTATTATCCTTATTACCCCTAGGAAAATGGGCAAGTATAGGTCGTCAACAATTCTCTCAAGATCATTTTCCAAAAAAAATTCAGCCAGAGTAAGTATGAATGGCACATTATTCTATATCCCACACTCTAGGCATACCAAACCTCGGTCAAGACTGCCACTGGTTTTTCCCCTTTCCAGTTAGTACACAGTGTGGAGTCTATATTACCTATTGAATGTGAAATCCCTTCTCTTAAGTTGGGAGTCACGCTCCTACCTGACACTTTCGATCTCAAGCGACACCTTGTACACCTAGAGAGACTTGACGAGCAACATCTAGACGCCTCTACAACTATCAAGGCAAAAAAAAGATGTTTTAAGGTATGCTACGATAAGTTTTTCTGTCCTCATTTGTATGTTGAGGGTGACTTGGTCCTCTTGTATTATCAAGCCAAAGAACCACTGGGGAAGGCAAGTTTAAACCCATGTGGCACGGTCCTCATATCGTGTGATGTGTCTTAGAAAAATGAGCCTACAAGCAGTGGTGATTTTAAGAACCCCCCCTAAATTTATATGTATAATAATTGGACGAATCCCCATGATACATAGGAAAAATTGAAGGCTATTTTATCAATAATATAATATGTATATATAATCTTTTGGCGAATCTTTTAGTCGATTATATAATCTTGTAAAATCTTGGCGAATCTTTTAGTCGATTATATAATCTTGTAAAATCTTGGTGAATCTTTCATTGAATTATAAAATCTTGTAAAAACTTGGCGAATCTTTCACTTAATTATAAAATCTTGTAAAATATTGGCGAATCTTTCACTTAATTATTAAAACCTTTAAAGTCTTGGTGAATTTTTTGTAAAGAAGTCTTATTCCTTGTCTTGTATGCTGGTCTAGTTAATATACCATATAATTCATATGCCATATGATGGATGATATAATAGAAGGTGTTCTGGCATAACCCGGGTCCCGGAAATTTGCAGTTTGTGTGTAAAGATCCATGGTATCCACTTTTGCATCTGCTTTTGCTAGTATGAGTATAGAGATATGCCAAAGTGTAATAAACCACTTATGAAATATAAAAATGCAATTTCCAACGTGTATGTAAATCAAAAGATAGTCATGCAACAACCAAATGTAAGCATCGTTTCTATTTTATACTTAAACTATCAGTAAATTCCATATAACATGTTTTTTTTTCCATTTTAGTGCATTAACGTAATTCCTTTCTTCCTTTCTCCCTTCCCTCTTTCTTCTTGGCTTGGGAACTATCAATATTACTAATTTACACTCGTGAAAACTAGTTTCATTATATCTTTAAGTGCATAAATTCAAGATATTACAAATATCATAAACCAATGAATAGGGAATAGATTGTTTCAAAAGGGTGAAAACGTTGGCCTTCATTATGTGTGCTAAATGGTTTCTAAGACACTTTGGATCAAAAACATTGAATTGAAAGCATTGACATTTGCCAACTTCCAAATGTAGCATGGAATAAAGAAAGGAAATGTTTCTTTTGGAAAAGTGCAACCTTAGTGCTTTCATCCTCAATTTGATTAATCAAATACCACTTAATACACCATACACAAGGGTAATAGGTCTAATAAAAAACATATATTTTTCATCGCATACACAAGAATAACAAGCCTAAGACACCAAATCTTCAATAAGGAACCTTCCCTTAAAATGTATTGAATTCTCAATGACATTGGTCAAGCATCCATTTTGTAAGCATGTATATGTTAATGTTTATGCCATTATTATAGTTCTTTTCATTTCAATAGAAAACAACAACATAAGAAAAAGATCACTGAGAAATACACCATCACAAGAGACACAACATTTATCCTGGCAAACCCTCTAGGGCAAGAAAACCCAGCAAAACTTCCTTATTATAGATTGCTAATACAATGCCAATAGATAACTCAAACCAATACAAAAATTCCTCTCCAAAATATGCGCCACTCTTCTCTCTCTCTCCTCCAACTGGTAAATCGAAACATGCCTCTCAGAATGAGCAAGTGAGTTGTGCATCAAAGTGAGGCGCTGGCCTCTCTATTTATACAAGTTTGGCACATGTGAAGTGTCTTCACTGGAAGGGCCGACTTCTTACTCTAGGTGGGTAAACCCACCTTTATTATATTTCTGGGTCTCAATAATAATTGTTGGGGCCGACTTCTTATTCTGCCTATTACATTTGTCTGTTGACCAATCCGCAAAAGGGGATTTGGTCCTATTACAATAATCGACATGATCAATCGACAATGGGGATTGATCCTATGAATAATATATCAATAATAATAAGAATACACTTTGCAGTTACATTATTTCAACACTCACCCTTAACAAGAAGGGTATTCTTCAATAGCATCAGGCGAGAGAGGTCTACATCATTAGTGGCATCAAGATGACAATATCGTCAATAGCATCTTGGAACATTGGCTAGAATATCTATAAGTCATCGAAAGTTTTCTTCATCGGCAACGTTGTCATTCTCAAAGGAATGCACTCATCATCTGCATCAATATGGATTAGTATAAAAACTAATACAACATCATCATCATCACAACAATATGTTGGCTCATCATCACAATGCTAGACTGGCTTTACGTCACAGCTATCCAGCTGGAGGAATAGTGCTAGCCTCATCTTATCATCTTGCTTTACGTCACAACCATCAGGTCGGAAGCAAGGAGCACATCATCTTGCTTTACATCTGACGATCCGGTCAAAAGAAAGGAACACATCATCTTGCTTTACGTCTGACGATCCGGTCAGAAGAACGGTACACACCATCTTTCTTTATGTGTGACGATCCTATCAGAAGCAAGGAACACATAATCTTGCTTTACGTATGACGATCTGGTCAGAAGCAAGGAACACATCATCTTTCTTTATGTCTGATGATCCAGTCAGAAGCAAGGAACACATCATGTTGCTTTACATCTGACGATCCAGTCAGAAGCAAGGAACACATCATCCTGGTTTACGTCTGATGATCTAGTCATAAGCAAGGAACATCTCATCTTGCTTTACATCTAACGATCCAGTCAGAAGCAAGGAACATCTCATCTTTATTTACGTCTGACAACTAGGTCAGAAGAAAGGAACATCTCATCTTGCTTTACGTCTGACAACTAGGTCAAAAGCAAGGTATACGTCCTACTTTACGTCACAACCACAAGGTTGGAAGCAGGGAATATCTTAGCAACTACTCTCCCTTTTGAGGAGGGTCCTTTCGGACTATGCCAATCTTATCTTGGAAGTACTCAAACTTCACACAAGATAGAGGCTTGGTCAACACGTCAACAACCTGTTCATCCATGCTGATGTACTGGAGTGCATATCCAGGAGATATCAGTTCTCATTATGATTGAGTAGTTTCTAGTGTTGGTTATGCATGCTAATTTGACATAACATTGATCAGATTTTGTCAAGTGATTTAACAAACAAATAGAAGTTGGAGGGGAAGATTTAGGACTGTGATAAATTTGTTGTAAAAAGTATTTTCAGATCTGTTATATGTGTGGGAAGTGTGCCCTAAGGGATGAAACATTTGTTCCATTGAAATACACTTATTCAGTATTTATCTTCTTGTTTCCTTGTGAATTGGGTTGAAAAGAAGTGAAGTATATGATGCTGTAAATTATATTTCAGATTTGGACCAAAGGATAAAAGTTCATAGGTTATAGATCGAAGAAACCTCAAGGTTGAGGTAAAATTTCTGAATTTTCATTAATTTCCCTACATCAAAATTTAAACACAGTGGGAGTGCGAAAGCATCTCCTAGATCAATCCTAAAAGCATAAAGATATGAATATCTAAGAAAAAGATAGAAAGTAGATGTTGACTGTCTAGTTAAGAGAGAGAATAATAAGATCATGTGCAGGTACAGGTTCTATTGAAGGACAAAGTATGGAACACCCACTTCTATTAGAAGAAGCCTCAGAAGCACTAATCGATCTTCTTGAAGATGTCTTGGAAATGCTCCCAGACTTATCAAAATATAGACGAGCTCGATAGGCTGTAAGATGAGCATAGTATGCAGGAGGCACCAAAGAGACTAGCTTTGTGCACCTGACAAAGGTGTAGCAGAGATTGTTGATAAGTTGTTGTAGCTCATCAGATAGAAAATGATTTTCATCCCACAACACATGATAATGGGTTGGTCTGCTTGTGCCCTTGATGCCTGAATGGTTGCACAAGTAAAAGTCAAACTCTCTTGGATGTGTGATTAGAGTATCCACTACAGTTCCCGGAGGAATATTATCACATGCATCAAAAGACGAAGATGATCTCTTCCCAGCAGGTGGGGCATTTCGAGAGATGGAGTGGTGGACTCACCCACCAACATATGAATTAACTGGTTGTGTATCTTGCCTGTCAGAATGGAACAAACTTGTATGATGTCGCTTCTATACCACAACAAAGGTAATGGTGGGATTGTGATTCTCAAACCTTTGACAAGCAAACTTCAGAGCTCTTAGTTCCTCTTCCAGTACTTTGTAAAACTGCCCTTCACTCACACCATCTCGAAAGAACAATATCGTTCTTGGAAGCTGCTTTATTTCATCTTTGTAATCTTCCAACAACTCTCCTACCATTTCTCCCAATCCCTCAATTATTTCTTTCCTGTGTTCTTGTGTCCTCATACGAGATACATATTTATTTGCATACGGCCAGTTCATGCTAGCTACAATAGCTACAATAGAAGGACTCTTGTCATCCATGGGTTGTGGATGAGTGACATCTGCACCAAAAAATATGGCAGGTTCACTAAACAATCGAGGCAACTACCTAGGAAGTGGATTGTAGAGTTCCACGGTACTTCCACCCACCTTAGCATTTATCTTCAAGGCCAAATTTGCAAGATATTGTGAAGAAAGACTGTAGAAATGTGAGTAGAGACAACACTGTGTCACAACTCCTATACTAGTCTCACAGATTCTCTTTAAATCTGCATATCCTTTATGCTTTCTTTCCATGACGCACACTAGTAGATCCAGATTCCTAGATTCACTATCATATATTTTTCTCAGCTTTGCTTCCAGAATATTTGCATTCTCTAGTGTCCGCATTTTTTCAAAATGAGGGTGCACAATAGTAGATCTATTCAGGGATATTCCAAGTTGAGCACAACTTTGAGCCAATGCCATAATGAACTTGCCTACATTACTTTTTTGTTAAACATTTCCACCAAAGTTGATCAATGCCCATCTCGCTATAATTCTTCCTTCAACCACATGACTTTCTAGCAAATTCCATTGTCTATCCTACCGAAATGGAGTAAGATCCTTAACTTGACCACCATTCCCAAGCTTCAACTTTGGTGGTTGAAGAATTCTTCCATTCAATTTGGTGATTTCCTGAGATATGTAAATCTTGAACTCTCTACCATAGTTCCCACTACAAAAGGGAACAAATAAATAACACTCAAAAAAAATATAATAGAATCAGCAAGCAATAGATAAATGGAATTTTCTTAAGCTTGGGCAGCTTGGGATTTACCTTCTAGGTCCAATTGATCCTCCCAAAACTCCCTTGATCATAGCTTGCCTTTCACGGGGCTTTTGGAAACCCATTCTTAAAATCTTAGTAGTTTGATCATCTAAGAGCTTTCCAAGGAATTTTTTACCTTCACAAACAACGCAGAGCTCCATGGGAAGGTAACAAGGTTTGCTTCTGCCTATTTGCAAGCAGGGCAAGTTTACGTATTCAATATTATGGTTATAATGCTCCTTAAAGTAGTCAATGACTCTGATATCATTTCCATCCTTGTCTTTGAATGTAAGAACATCTGTAACTTCATCATTCAAGCTTTGGACTCTGTACCTCTGATCGGTGGCTCTGTGGAAAACAAAGACCTTCATGTTCTTCATAGTTTTTTCTACTTATTTCTTCTCTTCTGTAGACAACACTCTTGACTTCTTAAATTGAAGATCATGCAGAAATTCACATCTTTTCTGGAGGTATGGAATTATACCAATGCTTTCATGAAATGCAGTAACAGAGAAATATACATTCAAGGCCAACCCTTGTTGAGTATCTCTAAGACTTTGAAAAAATACCCTTAATCCAACTGCTCCTCCCCCTATGACTTCACTTCCCATTGAGCTAGAATACAATTATTTGCTTACAGGAAAGCATTTCTCTGTTGGGTTTTATCTAAGAAAAACATCCAATGCTTGTATAAAGTCCTGAGGAAGAGCCACATGATCCTTTTTATTCTTTAGAAACTCACTCAAGTCCTTCCCATCAAGATTTGAAGCAATCTTAAGGCTTACCTTGAACAATTTCTCATCTCTGCTACTGGCTCCTCCTTCACAATCAGAACCAGATGATTGATGTGCTTCAACATTAAAGGCCAAAATGCCTTTGGCAGATTTTATAGACAAAGAAACAACAAAATCCATTTTCTCCTTCTGAAATTCAGCAGCACTGTATAATCTCTTTTGACCATCAAAAGCAGGGAGAGCATTGGATAGAAGAACAAAGTTTTATTCAACTAATTTTCGTTTCAAATGCCTAGCTACCTCCTTGGATGGTTGTGGAAAAATATCCACATCATAGTGGAAGATCTACTGTGAAGGCTCGAATTGAACAAGGAAATGATTAGCAAGAAGTTGTATCAGAGCCCCTTCTTTTCCTCCAGAATCAGGCCTCCTTACAGCCACGAGAGGCACAGGATTTGTGGCCAAATCCTTTTCTATTTATTCACTTGGTAGAAGTTTTGGGAGGGCAGGAATAACCATTCTAAAATCAGTCAAGGAAGAAGTATCTGGTCTTGGGATCAACTCCATGTTCTCCATTAGGGAAACCAGACACTCTGGAGCTGAAAAGACATCAAAACCCAAAAGGGCATTGGAGCAGATGTAAAAAAAAAACACATCAAAACCTAATTGGTAAACTCAAACACATCGAAACCAAATATCCACTGCTATAGATGCAAACTAAAACTTCTCACAAATATATGGGCAAAATAACTAAATTAACATATCAACTAATGTAAACACATTGAAACCAAATAGGTGTTGCTGCAAGATGCAAACCAAAACTTCTCACAGTTACATGGGAAAGAATAACCAAATAGGCATATCAACAAACTAAAATGCATAGAAACCAAATAGCCATTGCCGCATATGAAAACCGAGACTTCTTAAAACAACATGGAAAAAATAACCAAATGGGAATATCAGCAAACCAAAACATATAGAAACCAAATAGCCATTGCTGTAGAAGCCAACAAAAAATTCTCACGGCTAGTAAAATGCACGATAGCCAAATGGGCAGAAGTAGAAAGTAACAAAGCCAAATGGGCAAACAAATAACCAAATAAACCTAACGAGCATTGCATTATCATTTGATAAACACAGAAACCGAAAGCAAAGCATTGTATATTTAGGGCAATACACTATAGCAATCAATCATTTAGAGGGACTATTGAATGAATACAGGGATTATGTAGGGGCCGAATAGATTTAACTTCAAATAATTACATAAATTATAACAGTATTGATTTCAGAAAATTCACTAATTTCTTTTAATTGAGCAAAACAGTAAAATTCAAATATTCCTTTAATTGAGCACAATCGCATATAAATTTATCAAAAAATAATAAAATTTTATAGAAAAATAAAACAAATACACAATTCAAATTACCTGGGTCTGATGCTAATTCACCTTGCTGCCTTGTTGTTGCCTTCTTGCTGCCTGATGCACTGACCAACACTGTCGAAACCTACTATCCTCCTTGCCAACTAGGACAACTACCTAGCTCCAGGATATCATATGGATATCCTGGCCCCTGTGCCCAAAACCTCCAGCAAACCAGTGCCCCTGTACTAAACCTTCCCACTCCGAAACTCAACTCCTCTCTCTGCAAATCCAAGAGAGCCCCCAAAAATCAATCCCCAAAATCTCTTGTAGCAAAAATGATCCTCTCTTCGTAAACCTCCTCCCCCTCCATATCCTTCCTTCACAACCTCATGCATTTACTTCCTTATCCACCCATTTATTACCTTATCCCCTCATAATTAATATCTTACCCCTTTTAATTAATATCTTATCCCTTTCCATTTACGTAAATTTTTTTTAATTTAAACAATATAACTCATTATCCCTTTCAAATTTAATACCCAAGTTATTGAATATAATAGGTAGTTAATTAATTAATTAATTAATACAAATTATAACCTTTAATTAATTAATAAATACTTAATTAATATCATTAGACCAATTGTTGTTTAGTTATTAACATGTTAGGAAAAATTAATTACCTAATAAATCTTTTACTTAATAATCCCTAAGTATATATTTTTCTAGGGTTGTTACGGATTACCTTGTCCGGTGCGTTTGACGACATGTTCTTTAGAGTTCACCACTTTTCCTTGACCTTTACTTCTCCAAATCGCACTGCTCTGGGGCTGATTGGAGGGCCTTTGAATCCATGGGGTAGGTATTGATGTCTGTATGCAAGGCACACGACTATTATGATAATTGTTGTTGATCATATAATGTCCTGCAGCAGGAGTTGGTGTTGATTGAAGAGGAACAATTGCATAGGATGTATAATAGTAAACATCATTAGGTTGGGCATAATGAGGTTGAGCATAATGAGGTTGAGAAAGTATGAATCCTCTTGAAGAGTCAATGTTGTTGTTTGTAGTGAAATCAGTTATGCTATCTTCACATATTGCTGAGCTCTGATAATCTCCTTGAAATGGGGTTGTCGGGCTTCTTTCTCTCCATGGTCGAGAATGAGATTGTGAGGACTGTCTTGAATTGGAATTGGGTCTCCCCCCTCCTCTGTTGGGCTTTGAGGTCCTTGATGCCATAATGGATGAGATGGGCTTGTAGAAAAAGTATCAAAGGTTAGGAGCACAGAAGGCAAGCAGAACAACCCATCAATGGAAATGAGCTAGACTCGTGTGTCATTTAAATATATAGGACTACAAACATATAGAGAAAACCTACTGTTAGTGATTCAATGCCATCACGCCCAAGTACCATAAAAATAGGGAAAAATACGTAAGGTAAGATAACTGCGGGGCCTTTCCACTCGTGATTTGAGGGCACCCATGGAAAAATACCTATGAATCGTTTCTGGTACCATGAAACTAGGGAAAATACCTATGAATCATTTCCATTACCAAAAAATTGGGGCAAAAAGCCTTTGAGTCATCTCCTTTACCAGAAAATGGGGGCAAAAAACCTCTGAATCATTGTTATTACCAGAAAATTGAGGCGAATGGGAGGATCTGGTTTGAATTTTAAGGAGCGAAAATGGATTTCCATGCTGTTCCCTCAAAAATATATGTGGGCTAAGGGTTATATATATATATTTTTGAAAATAAATTTGGGGCTATATATAGGTAAACCCAAAAAACCTCCTGATGTAAACAATTCGCCCAACCAAAATTCCAAACCTCTTAATTTCACCCATTGCCGAAATTTTAGCCCCTAAAATCACCTATGCCTATGAGTTAGAAGATTATGAAGGGAATATGTTGGTCGAGACTAGGAATGGGCTCTACTTGAAAAAATATTACACTTGATCCCCAGGCTTCAGAGGAACTCTCTTTATACTAATGTATTTTAGTGTATATATCTTTTCCCTTTTCTTTCCATCTTTAGCTTGCTTATCGAGTTTTACCTTGGTTGGCAGATGTCCATGGAGTCTTTGGTCTACCTAGGATTCACAAAAGGATCCAGTCCTCAAACACAGAACTTGGCTTCCGCTGCATGGATGGTTTACTCACTCGAGGCTCTAATGGTGTCTTCAGGTGGCATATTCCTAGGTCCATCCACGAATAATGTGGCCAAATATAGCATCTTTATAGAACTTTTGTTCGATGCTATCTCACATGGTATTCTCTCATTAGAGGTTCACCTGGATTCCCAGTTAGTAGTATGTCAATTGAATTACATTTACTACGTGTGTGATCCTACTCTACTCTGATGATTCCTACGGGTACGTCTTTTAGAATGATAGTTCGATTTTATTACTTATTATCACATTCCTAGGAGTACTAATCATGTATGTGATGCTTATTTTAATTTTGTTTTAGATTGGAATTTTTCACATAACTAAAGAAAATAAAACCGTATCATCAATGTACACATTGTAAAATATAAGTAAATCTGAAGATCCCTTTTTATATATATTTCAAAAAATATGGTGTTTATAGTACAAAATTGGGGATAATACCCTCAATACACATATACATATGGTACTACAATATCCACGACATCTATGCCTGTGGTGCCCGATGTGTGTCATGGTAACAAACTATGACATTTGCAAGACTCCGAAAGAGTCACACCCAAGCTCTAGGCACACCAACCACCTATCGCTGCATGGCTTCAGGTAGATCCTCTACCTGAACCATGGGAATCCTATGAGTCAAATGAGATAGGTTTCCCTGCACATTTTGTAGGACTCTCTCAGCTTCTCCTCCCACCACCTCATCTCCCCAGTTGCTCTGTCAATGTCAAGGAAACCTTTCTGACCATCGCGGGCCCACATCTGCATTACACAAGTGTCTAGTTAGTACTTAAGCACCATCCAAAATTATTTTCGTTCTATTATACAAAAATACAAAAAAATGAAATATTTAAAACATTCAAGATGCCTATGTCACTGCAGGAGGACCCTGGTGGAAGTGGCATGTCTGAATGGCCTCAGAAGTATATCCCCACATAGGGATAGTCATGTAGGGAAATGACATGTCGCTATGACCAGCAGAATAAATCATCGTTGTAAGGTGTGGGCACCCTACCTGCCCCCTGTTGCCTCATTACATCGGTTGACCATGACATGGATAGATCGTGAGGTCCTCGAGGAAGAATTTTGACTCTAGATCCAAAACATGGAACCCTCTTGAAGAATAAACTGTATAGGATAGATGCAAACCCAAAATTTCTCTTACTCCCCTATTTTCACTCTGTCAACTGGCTCTTCATATTTTCCAGTAGTGAGGTAAACCGGTCATATAATGTGGGTCTCATACACTGCACTGCATAGAACATGAGTGGCCTCAATGCCTAGTGCAATGAGGTCGATCCTGTAATCCTCGTCAATACAAGGACAACAATCTTCAGGCTGAGATTGTTTATCACCCAGATGGGGAGTTGACTCCCGACCTTCGGAGTCCTTGCTACATAGTGGGCGTTGATGTAATCCTCTATTTTAATTCCGATCCTTTCTCGCTATGATTTGAGGTTTACAACCTATCCTTGACATGATAACCTAGTCGAAATGTAGATATCCTCTACTACAATCCTCAATGGTTTCCCATCGAGGTTGAAACTTTCACTCTTAAGGTCCCAGTAACCCACAAGAATCTCGAGCAACCTCACCTAGTCCCTCATTCCTTTGAGTACCCAAAATTTATATAATCCACATCTCTTTAAGGCCATTTGGGTCCCCGAATCTCGACCCACAATAGTATCGACCTCCTCGTTCTCTCTTTCTCTCCATTCAAGAACCATCCTGCCAAGGACAAGTCAAAATTTGAGTTAGCGTCCATAGAATTCATTGTTTATGTTCCTTTACATGAGATTCTTAAATTATAGTCATGTATAGGGCTGGGTATACACTCCCTGTAGTTTACACAGACGTGTATAACCCATCGTATACGCAAACCGATAAGGGATAGCCCACGTACACCGAATTACACAATTCGCGCCCTAAAGTTTTCACAATTTTAAACCTAATTTAAAAATTTAATCCACTAGAAATTAAGAGGAAGGGAAGAATATTTACCTGGTCCAGACAGTTTCTGATTTCATTGCCTGACGCTCCTGCAATCATCGTTTGAATCTCGAAGGTATTTTGGTCCAATTTTTACTATTTGGGTTAAAACTCAAAATGGTATAGTAATTTTTGGTTTTGTTACTATTTATAATCAATTTTTACCTAATGGACTAATACAAAGGTGGATTGAGTTGGTTTTTGTAGTTTTAACTAGGGATTCTTGCGGATTTCAACATTATGTTGGTTGTTCGTTACCACAGAAAGGTAATGTAACTACCCAACATAGAGGATAGGTATCCATTCCATCATCCATTTTAACATCTTCCTATAACTGTCACTTTTTATGCCTTAGTTACGAACCCATTTGTTGCGACACAAAACCTTCCATCTTATATAAGTCATGTCGTTATCAAGTGGTACAAACTTACCGAACATGGGTGCCCTAGTTAGATCCCCTACTTCATTTGGTGCGCATGCAAAGATTATTTCCATAGGACTGAGAGTCCCTCATATCTAGTACATGAATTTATTATGAGCTTCATTTCTCACTCATAATCATGTTGCCTTATACCCCACAGACTCCTAAATGAGTTTAATTTAAGCTATTTTCCAACTCATCTTCAAAAAGTGAAAATATTGTCGAGTGAACTTGTCTCTTTCACACTTGTAAATTGGATTTGAAAGTATGTATATTTGGCACAATTTTATCCCTTTTTCACACCAAGTAGACTATAAGACATAAAAAAGGACATTTTTTGGCGTTAAGTTTTGATTGCACCTCATTCCCTTGCTTGCAGTATTGAGCCTATAGTCAGTTCTCTCTTTGCATTATAAAAATTTTTCCTCAGTAGCTTTTTTTGCATCCTCAACCAAGAAGATCCGTGTTTATATCCTTTGAAATTTGACACCCTATACCTAGGAGGGAACATTCCCTGAGTTTCCATATCCCGCATGCATTTCCTTGCATTAAGAATAGGTATGTTCCACTATTGGAACTAGTGTTTCTTACTTGCGACACTCGTTTCCTCCTCTGTATCATAACATTCATTTGTCTATGAAAAGACAAAGAATGATGGGTGGGAAGGGCATATTATCTTGTATTGGAGAAAATGGTGTTGCCTTTGAACAGAGCACAAAATTATTTGATTCCATTCATTATCATAATTTTTGTATTAACATGGACTTAGGAAGATAAGCTCATTACAAAGTCTTCTCTATCAATTGGTTACTCTTCCAGTCCCTATAGATAATTTCATTGATGCCTCATGCATCTCATGGTTTCATCATTGGGTCTATGCTACCAAATTCCTCCATATTTCTCATGCTCTTATTCAAAGGAAGTCTATCAACCTGTGTCGGCCACTCCTCATAACTCTTGACTTTGAATGTCGGCCATATCCTTAATTTGTCTCAGAATCACATGATATTGTAGTCCCATCATTCACCCTGGCCCTACTTTCATCATTGGTAGGTAACCTTTAACCCAACAGTCGTCATTTTATCATTGTTCATTGAATGGGTGGCTTCCCTTGTGTTTGATGGCAATAAATCTATTCACACATTGGGATTCGTGCAGTGTCTTGGATTCCATTATCCTTATTGGTGGTTTCCTCGCCTTTGTCAGCAGTTTTAATCATTGGCTATTATTGAGATGGTATTTTTCATGTACCTATTGCACTTGGAACACACAAAAGATGCACAGGTTCGTTGGTTTGTGAAAATGTTCTTCATCCAATTTCCACCAAATCACGAAGCTCATGGTTTGTACCTCATGTTGACTGATGAGAGATTCATTAATGCTCTCCTTTCAGCGAGTCTCCTTCCATTGACTTCGGATCATTTATTCTGGAAATGATACCTAAGGTCTTATGAGTACCTTGAAGCTTGCAGTCATTAGTGGCAGGCTCTCTCACCATCGACAGTTGGGAGTACATCAATGTCTCTTGATCGATGGATTTGTCAAGTGTTTGAAACCGAATCCTTTATTCACACTTGTAAGAATGTAATCGGTGCCTTGATACCTACTTTCATTATCAGTAGGATGTTTCACATTTGTAAACAGTATACCTCAATGACCGGTAATCAAATGATGTTTCATTGTGTTCGAACTCAACTCCTTTATTCACATGATGTAGAATTTCACCCTTGGTGGATTGTGTATAAGACTTGAAGACATCACTATGTGGCTACTGCTTTTTTGAGATGTTGATTCCTTTTCATTGGACCAATACCTATATGACTTCAGTGATCACGAGAGATCAAATTGTACTCCATTATATACATATATCTTCATATTGGTTTTAAGACTAGTTCTACTGGGCCTTGTTTGTGAATATGACAACTATTGGCATGTAACTGCATTTGTATTTTCCTATTCATGGCCACATACACTTGTTTGGTATATTTTCACATGGATCTGTAGTGTAATTTTATTGGCAGCCAGGTATGCAAAGTCAATGAAGAATGTAATGAACAACTAGTTCATCCAGCTGGTTCCCCATCACTCCTCTTTTGGGTTGTTTATAATGTGTTTCGGCCATCGCAAATACTCCTCTGACCTCACACATTAGGGGACATCTATTATAGCAAGATTTTCCTCACCCTATGCAATCTTGCATAGAAGGCCTTTTTCCATTTCCCTATGCAGACTTATCATCCTTGATTGTAAAATCCAGAGCTAAAGATAAATAGTTTTCCACATGTACAAATATTGCCTACTATATAACATGCATATACGCAGGATGCTCCACTACATCCCGCGTACATGGGTATTTGTGCCATAAAAATGAAAATTGATGTTAGGTTTTCATGTCATGATAGGAGATCTATGATCCTTGGCCTTCTGTATACTGGAAATGTGTTGAATCGACCCTTCAATTCCATTTTGAAGGCTATAAATGGGACAATTCCGAGCTATGGAAGAGGAGAAAGAATTCAACTTAGAGGAAAAATTTACTCTGGAGAAATTATTTACTTCATATTTATTCTGTATCCATTTGTACTTTAAGTCTGAACACAATGTTCATCCCCCAAGCTCTTCCCTTATTGATTGAGAACTTCATTGCTTCTCTATTATGAGCTTAACTTTGGTGGAGGATTGAAGTGGTGGAGGCCCAATTGGAAGGAACTTAGTTTCTCGGTTCCAAACCGTGCCGACACAAAAGTCTATAACATTTTCACTTCTCTTGTTCATATATTAATAAAAATAATCTTTTCCTGTTGAATTGATATCTTTCAAATATATTGAATTGTTATTCCATGGGTGTATTTTTCATTTTTATTAATGGATTATGCTATTAAATATGCTAACACCATTTAATATCACCATACTCTTTCTTTGCTTGGTTGTTGAGGACTAGTTGTAGGTGTATTGCTTTGGGTAAAGTGCTCAACAGTGGACTTCATAGAACATCTGGACGAGGTAGGCCTTTTATATTTTCTTGCTATCATATTTGTTTATATGGCATACTTGAGAAGAGAGTTTATTTCTGTAGTCATTTCCATCTATTGTCATTTACCCTAGCCAAAAAGAGATTTTTCTCGTAACAGACGACTCTCCTCTATTCTCTCTCCATGGATCAATGACTCATATTATTTTCTGGGCTTCAACAGTTTCTTCACAACAGCCCTTTTTACAAATCTCCCAGATCGTCGAATAAACCTTCTATCGAATCTTAGATGAATGACTCAAAACTCTTTGAACGATGGATGGTCTAGATCAATTCCCTTTGGGATTCAGGGATTTTATTTTGTCGTCAAACAAAATAACACTTCATATATCCCGACATCAAAATGTCAAAAAAAAATTCCTGCCTCCATGTATCCCCTCCTAGATCGATGACTAGGATTCCTTTTAGGACTTTGATGATTTTCTCCCCTTCTACATGATAATGCCTAGTCTCCAAAGTGTCATGTCCCCGAACTGTGGGATCTTACACCACATTTCCTATCCAAATGGATGGTTAGGATTGAATCCGACCTTCGGGCCTTCAGGAGTCTCTATCAACACTTCTCAAAGTTTATTCCAGAGTGTTGGACCTCCGGACCTACGGATCTGCTCCCACCTATCCTTCCTGAAATCAACGATCAACAACACTTTAGGTGTCCATATATGGCATATTTTGAAATCCCTCACCCCAAATATCTTGGAACTTTTACTTTATAGAGTGTCATATCTTCTGACGCGTGTCCTTAGAAATGAAAAACTATAATGGCCTTTGGGACTCTGACACTTTGGGAGTTAGACCACTTCACCTATACTTTCTCCAATTTCTTCATAACAGTATTCCTATGGAGCACAAGATCTCTCACCTTGTGTCCCCTACGATGGACGGTTTGGATATATTCCACTATTCAAACCTTCGACGATCCCTCGTTCTCCTACTTTGTGTTCTCCCAGAGTGATTACCTTCCAAACTTGCAGATCTGCGGCCACATGGATTCAATGATCAACGACCAAGATTCAATCTGGCCTTCAGGACTTGGGGAGTCCCAACTTCTCCATGTGTCGAATCCTCCCAATACTATAATTATGAAGGATTTCTATGATTAAATCCTGCGCAACTCCTCCAAATCTAAAGGATATTCACTCTCCCACAAACTCCCGAATGAATCTTAGCCATTTGTTTTCCCTCTTCGATAACTCCTCCTTCATTTCGATCCACAACTTCGGTTGAACATACGAATTGTAAAAAACTTGAAGGGTTAAACCAAAAGTTACTCACCTGGATTCAAAGACTCTTTATCCTCACTCCTATATCCAAGGGACAAGATTTTTCCTTCTCCATGGGTTCTCCTTCTCATGTCTGGACTCAATCTATTAGTCTATATTGCTCCTAGTAGCTCATCCAATAGTTTCTTTCATTTCTCTTCTCTGTGCACTTCTCCTTCCCATGAAGGATTCATTGATAAACTTCAAAGGTTCAACCTTTTCTCGTGTTGTACTTCCTAAACTTGAAATTCTCTAAAATTTTGAAGGGCTCATCCCTCTTCATGTTTCCCTCCTGCAGGGATGTGAACTTGGCCTCTTCTCATGTTCCTGGAAAGCAATACTCCTCCTATAATTTGGATTTTTGGAATCTCTAAGGGTCTTGTCCCTTTGTTCCTTCAAGGAATTATTGTACCCTACTGACATGTTGTGCTCATCCTCTGGGCATGTTTTATAGGCAGTGTATGCTTGTCATTGATGGAAAGTACAATAACAATGATGACTTAAGTACAACAACGATGATCATAAGTGTAGTGATAATCGAGGAAGAGAAGCAACCGTGATCGTTGGATCAACAATTCAGAATTCCCGATGGTTGTCAGATCTCAATGTAGACAAGAGGAGCGCACAGATATGGAGGATATATCTCGGGCATTATATACGAGCGCAGGGTCCGACCACCGTTGGATCCAGGAGAGCCTGCACGTTCTTTAAAGTGCAAGGAGTAGCGGGCTCACAAAATCCCAAAATAAGAAGGACCGTCCATCTTCAGGAAGGATACGTGGGGAAAGATCGTCAGTTCGCTAACTGGAGAGTCAAAGGAACGGGGTTCCCTAACCTCTCAAAATTGCGATATGTGAAATCGTGATATGTGAAATCGCGAAATAATCTGAGCCGTCAGATCAAGGTTTGATATGGACCGTTGATCCCAGTCCATTTCGGAGTTTCGCGGATTGAGAGTTGGAGATGTCAAAGAATATTAACCACAAGAATCCTGAAATCGCGATATGCGAAATCACGACTTAATATGATCCGTCAGATCAAGGTTTGATCGGGATCGTTGATCCCAGTCCATTTCGGAGTTTCGCGGATCGAGAGTTGGAGATGCCAAAGAATAATAACCACAGGAAGCCTGAAATCGCGATATGCAAAATCGCGACTTAATCGCAGTCGTCACATCAAGATGTGATATGGACCGTTGATCCGACCCCATTTCAGAGTTGCGTGGATCGGGACTTTGAAGTGACAAGAACAATGAACATCAAGAATGTCGAAATCACGAAATGCGAAATCGCAAAATGATCTAAGCCATCGGATCAAGTGTTGATCGGGACCATTGATCCCACGCCATTTCAGGGTCTCGGGGATCGTGACTTGGAGAGTCGAGATGCCTCATCGCCAGATTCACGAAATGCGAAATCGTGAAAGCGCCTTATGCATAAGGTTGTGGTCATATCCCTTGGTCACATTTGAGAGAGATGGAGGAAAGAGCTAGAGCAACCAAGCTCCTTTTCGGGGATCGCGACTGGGAATTTCATGACACATGGTCACACGAATGTCGAACTGCCGAAAGATGAAATGCCAAAATGAATGCAAGATCCCTTGGAATCAATCCAATGGTGCAGGTGAATTTCAACTAAATCGGAGGGCTACTGTAGCACGTTGTAGTGTAACTTCTAGAAACCATTGATAGTCTCTGCTAGAGAATTTGAAGAGACCTCTATGTGATCTCTAAAGGAGATGAAGAGTCTCTAAGCTTCGTCCAGTAAAGTAAGACGATTTTTGGGGGGATTGACAAATGGATGAGCGTTGAAGTCTGTAACTGAAATAGAAGGCATAAGATTGACTGTGCCAGAGAATACGAGGAGTCTCAACTGCTAGAGAGGTTGAGGAATCTTAGCAGAACACCAAATGATGTTGAACACATGATGGGAACCACCAGAGAAGCTGAAGAGTTGCGATGATCAGGAAAAATCACTCGAGATGTGTAGGATATTGGGGGGTGTATGCGGATGCAGAGGCATTATGAATATTGCATGCACAAAGATAGCAGAGACCATAAGAATGCTAGAAAAAGAAGAGTTAGGTTTTTCACTGAGGAGGTGAATTGAGGGGTGTGCAAGGAGTTAGAGAACAGGAGCATAAATGCATAGTATAGGAATGGTGCATTGAAGGGATTTGGCGCAGAGAGCATAAAATAAAGAAGAACAAAAAGTGCAAGGGGTGTGCAAAAGACACTGATGTAGACAGGGCAGAGCAGTGTAACAGAACAATGACAAGGCTAGTAAGCCATTGAATAATTTTATATCGTTGTAATAAGTTTTGTAACAAAGAATTTATAATCTAGGGTGGTTGGGAGGTGCTAGGGAGGACTGGTGTCCTCAAAGGTTCACGTGGGTGCTTGAACACAGGGAGTTGGTGCTTCCTTCTAGTTGGTGCTAGAGAAACCAGGGAGTTGGTGCTTCCTTCTAGTTGGTGATAGAGAAACCAGGGAGTTGGTGCTTCCTTATAGTTGGTGCTAGAGAAACCAGGGGGTTGGTGCTTCCTTCTAGTGGGTGCTAGAGAAAACAAAGAGTTGGTGCTCTCAACAAGTTGCAACCTGCAAAAACAGAGGTTGTAGCCTCACAATGAGTTGGTGCTCATATGTATGATAATGTAGAGAATGTAGATAATACTTATCATATAAATAAAAAGAGGTTTTTACCCTGTATGGGTTTCCTCGGGAATTATCTGTCTCTGTTTTCTCATATATGTGACTGATGCTGAATGTGTCTTTGTTTATTTCCCATTATTGTGATCATCATTGAGTGCCCTGTAAATATTTTAAAAGAAGCATTATTGTTTAAGCATGGTAACAACTGATTCACCCCCCCTCTCAGTTGTCCAACAATTGGTATCAGTGCTGACCCCTTTTTAGCTAAGGGTATATCCTAGAGCTTAAACATGTCAATCCATGAAGGAAATTCAACCAATAAGGCCCCTCTATTCAATGGAACAAACTTTGCCTTCTTGAAAGTTAGAATGAGAACCTACATAATGGCTTTAGGTGCAGATGTCTGGGATGTGGTAGATATTGGTTATGTAAAGCGAGTTGTGCTAGCTAATAAGGATGAAAAACTAGAATTTAGCTTCAACGCTAAGGCTATGAATGCTATCTTGAGTGGGCTTGCAGAAGAAGAATTCGTAAAAGTTATGCACCTAGGAACTACCAAAGAAATGTGGGACAAACTCATTAACAGTTATGAGGGTAATGAGAAGGTAAAGGATGCAAAGCTTCAAACCTACAGAATACAGTTTGAACAACTGAAGATGAACGAAGATGAAACTGTTGGAAAATACTTTTTGAGAGTAGAAAAAATGGTAAATGCAATGAAGGCACTTGGTGAAACAATTGGGGAACCTTCTTTAGTTAAGAAAATCTTGAGATATCTCCAAGATAGGTTCAACCCGAAGGTCTCTGCTATAGAAGAACTTAATGATCTAAAAACCTTACAGTTTGACCAACTTCTAGGAACATTGACTGCATATGAAATGAGAATAGTTAAAGATAAACCCACCTATAGAGAAGCATCATTTAAAGCAGACAAGAATGAGGATTCTGAGCCCGATGAAATTGAAGAAAAATTTGTGAAAATACTGAAGAAGGGATCATGCAAATACAAAGGTAAAATTCCTTTCAAATGCTTTAACTATGGTAGGATAGGTCATTTTGCAAATAAATGTCCCCACAAAGGAAAGGATCAAACTTGTGATGATGAGGAGAAATACAAACACAAAAATTTCTTTAAAGATAATAACTTTAAGAAGAAAAGTTTTTGTGCAAACAATGATGATGATCCTTCAAATGATGAAGAAAATGATTCATCTATTGAATATAAACTAAATGACTTCATACTTATGGCCAAAGAGGACTATGACAATAATAGCACAGGGAGTGATGTTAATGAAGAAGAAGATGTGGTTGACATGGAAGGAGAACTAATCAGTGCATTGGAAGAGATTGACAGACTAAGAATCAAGAACAGAAAGAAAAGACAATTGTTGATACAGTTCGAGAAAGACAGTAAAGAACCTAATAAATACCTTGTCCTATTAAAAGTAGAATTGGAAGAGGCAAAGAAAATCGAAGAGATTCTGAAACAACAACTATCAGAAAATAAGGCAAGATGTGAATCATTAGAACAAGAAGTAGTGAAAACAAGGAAAGAAATGGAGAAGTTTCAAGCCTTGTATAATAAGAATCTATCAAGTATCAAAGCCTCAGAAGGATTAGCCACCATTCTGAATCAACAAAGGAATTTAAAGCTGAAAACTGGTTTGGGTTATGAAGAAGGATCAAGTAGTGGGAAGCCAGGAAATGAAGAACCCATCAAGTTTGTCAAAAGTACAACCAATGACAATAACGAACCTGCAGAAACAAAGGAAGAAAATCAGTTGCCCAGGATGAGTAAAGAAAAAGGTTCTAGGACTGAATCTGTAGAATGAAGAAACAATGCTCTCTCTGTTGAAAGATGTCATCAACAAGAAAGAAATTGATTTTCTCAAAGAAGACAACCATTTTCTAGGTACAAAGAATTTTTCTATGGCTATTGTTTCTACTGTTATAACTTTGGTCACAAAGATGTAAATTGTTCCTTAAGACTTAGACATGATAAATTAAGATTTCAAAGGAATAAATACTTCCCACAACAAAGAATGATACAGTCAAGTAATAATCCTTCATAGACTACAAATTACCAAATTAAGTCTGGACACATACAACTAAGGAGACCAAGAAATAATCAACAGTCAATAAGTAGGAAACACTGCAACAATACGTTTGAATTATTGAATAATGAGGTTGAATGCTACACCTGTCATAACTTTGGACACAAATCTATTGACTGTCGGTTAAGGAACTATGAACTTGATTCGAAATCCCCTGCTGAAAATGTCAAGTTTTGGAAGAAGAAGGAAAGTAACAAGTGTGGATTAGTATTGTCTGCTCAAAGAAAAACGAACCCTTGGTATATAGATAGTGGATTCTCCAAACACATGATGGGAGACAAAGGCAAGTTTCTATCTCTA
>ML776606.1:2649272-2666733 GCA_009831015.1 Picea engelmannii
AAGGAGACATTTTCATTTTGAATCATCTTGTACTTGAACATTTAAGTGGGGTAAAAGGAGGTTGCCCCCTCGAAGAGGCTTATTATCTGAAATTATCTCTTTTCAAGGCGTTGAGTACTTTTCCTGAGGTTTTTCTATGCTATCTTGATGTTTGGTTCTTAACAGGTGTCCTCAAAGGTTCAAGTGGGTACTTGAACACAGGGAGTTGGTGTTTCCTTCTAGTTGATGCTAGAGAAACCAGGGATTTGGTGCTTCCTTCTAGTTGGTGCAAGAGAAACCAGGGAGTTGGTTCTTCCTTATAGTTGGTGCTAGAGAAACCAGGGGGCTGGTGCTTCCTTCTAGTGGGTGCTAGAGAAAATAGAGAGTTGGTGCTCTCAGCAAGTTGTAGCTTGCAAAAATAGAGGTTGTAGCCTCACAATGAGTTGGTGCTCATATGTATGATAATGTAAAGAATGTAGATAATACTTATCATATAAATAAAAAGAGGTTTTTACCCGGTATGGGTTTCCTCGGGAATTATCTGTCTTTGTTTTCTCATATATGTGACTGATGTTGAATGTGTCTTTGTTTATTTCCCATTATTGTGATCATCATTGAGTGTCCTGTAAATATTTTAAAAGAAGCATTATTGTTTAAGAATGGTAACAACTAATTCACCCCCCCTCTCAGTTGTCCAACACGTCCTCCTAATATTGTACAACACTTTAGCAATATGTTTTCTTTGTTCACTCCTTATACTCACCTTCTAAAACCTTAACTCTCTAATCTCACTTTCACAATCCTTCTGCCCTTTGTGTAGACTTTCACTTCTCCTCCTGAGATTTTCCTTCTGGTGTGCCCTCTTGGAAACTTTATGCTATAACTCGAAATGGAGTTCTTGCACACTCCTTTCTCTTGTTCAATGTACTCCTTGCAGAGCCCTCAGAGTGTTCAGTAACTCTGGAAATTCCACTTCAGGGTGTTCAACAACCCTTATGCACACTCCTTTCCCTATTCCTTATGAGATTCAGAATGATTATGATGTTCCCACCTAGAACACTCTTCTCTGAACTCACAAAGAGTCCAAGTGCACTTCTTGCACTAGCTTCAAATAGTTTTCAACAGTTTGGCGTGCACTCCTTGCACAAGCCTAAGAGCCCATAACTACTCAGAAATTCACAATGATAGATAAGTGTATCTAAACCTGAAAATGTAACCTACTTGGATTTATATACAACATACATGAATGAATACAAAAAAACATCCATAGAATAACCATTCAACACACATAAAAACACAAACACCTCATATGCAGGGAAAACCGCTTTTGTATTATATATGAATGCTTATATACAAGATTTACAAAGGATGGAATGCTACATAGTCTTCAACACTTCCTATCCTCTCTTGATATATCTCTCTCTTATTCTCTAATCATCTAATCATCTAATGAAATTTGAAAAAAAATATATGTTTTATAAAAGAGGCTCTCCTAGAGCCTTCCCTCCATCCAGCTACTTGCATTGAATAACATTGAAATAAATTCAATGGGAATCCAATATGAATTATAACTAGATCCCTCCTACTGCCAGCCATTAAAGGAGACCCTATATATTACAATAAATCATCATGTACAAAGACATATGCTCGATTTTCCTTAATCCCTACAGACTTAAATTATAGTTAGTTGCATTAAAAAATTTAAATTGGGTTCAAAATGAGAGGGTTGGCACATCTCTTTCCTTGGAACTCATTCCTCTTGGTGCATTGATGCACTTCTTTTCTTTTCTCTAATGAGCTAGACCGATGCTCCTACATCATACTGCCATGCTAAAAAAATCATGAGCTCTTGCTCATGGCTCCTCTCATGTTGCTTTTGAGATCCTCCAGGATCCCAAATCTGTATTTGGAGTTTTCCATCTGCTTCTTTGTCTGGTTGTTGATGTTGTTTTCTTACTACTGTAGGTTCTCCCCTATTCAACTTCCTCTTTCTTGTGGATGCCTCCTTTGTTGCTTCCAATGAAATCCTTCTGATTTCTTCTATTACATTGTCCAACTTCTTTGATGGTTGGATCCTCCTTTGCAGTATACTCTGCTGCATATCCTGTTCATCAATTTCCAACTTGACTTGTTGGATAAGGTGACTCTGCACTATTACGATTTTCTCCAGGGATTCCATTCCTTCAAATAAATCAATGGGTAGATCATTATGATCTCCCATGTTGTTTCTATATCACGTGGCATCAAATTTCCACTCCACTATAGATTCAAATTCTGCAACGTTGTCACTGAGCTACTTCCAAGTCATTTCTTATGAAAGTCCTCCCTCTATCATCTCCATTGCCTCTTCTTGTGCTGGAACAAGTCTAGGTTCATCCAAATAATCCTTAGGCTATAATTATTTTTCACTCTTCACAACTACATCCCCCTGGCAGTATTTTTCTGTTCCTAGATTTATCAACCAATCCTCCAACATATTTAGCTCCTTCTCCCACTGAGTGAGCATATGATGTGTATGATCATCTTCTTCTTTCATCTCCTGGGAATATGGAAATGTCTTCTCCTGCTCCTCCTTTATGATAGCCTTGGTTGGTTGTCTCTCCTCTACTACACCTTCAACATGTGGACTATCCTCTACTGGGCTTCTTGGTAGGAATATGATGATTCATACAAGGATCATAATGTGCCTCTGATATTCCTCCTCTGACAACATTGCTTACTTATCTAAACTCTCCTCTAAGTTCTTGAGACTCTTAGACAATCTCATCTCCATGTATTTCAACACTCCTTGGTGACCTGATCTCCATCCTGAGCTCCTGAAACTTTTAGACAGTCTCTCCTCATCCTCATTTCCCTCCTCGAAATATGAGCCTTCATCTCTACCCTCTTGGAATTCTATGATAACTTCAGCTAATCTCATCTCCTCATCACTGAGGTTCCTCCCAACCTCTGGTTCAAAAATGTAAACTATCTCCTCATCTGTGGCATTGGGGGTTTCATCATGCCTCAACCACCTCAAATTTTGCTTCTCCCTTCTAGAAATCAGCTACTGGATAGGCCACTTTACTTTTCTCTTTAAGGGCCACTCATACCTCTAGATTCCTTGTGCTTCCTATTGCATCTTCAATATTATCTTTTTGAGATCTTCTCTCATCTCCTTGAGATATTTATCCTTCTTCTCTTTTCTCACCTGCTAGTGGCCTCCTTCATCTTTATGTCTATGGCCTTCAGTAGCCATCTTTCACCTGTTCTTTCAAGAATGCAATTGGTTCTTCTAGCTCAACCCTCCTGGTTTTACACTTTACCTTCTCTACAACAAAGAGAATCACTAGCTTCCTCCTGCAACCCTTTTGTTTCTCTTTTGTCTGTTGCACACCTTGCAAAAATTTCCATAGAGAAACACACCCTTCTTTTTCCTCTCCTTCATGTTGTCTACAGAGAAAAATCATCTCTGATACCACTTTATGCATACACCCTCCCTCACCTAAGGTCCGCTCAACCTCCTCGTCAAGGATCATTCTAATTTGAAGACAAATCATCTCTTCGGGCCCTGTTGAGCCCCAAAAATCCTTTTACGTGGGTCCTTTCACTCTATGTGTAGGTCCACGAATGAACCCATGGGCTCTACCTAAGCCCCTTCTCCTTTGGAATAATTTTAGTCCCCTAACCCTCTTTCTCAAGCCAAATTTATCATATGGCCAAAATTTGTGACCCAACACTAGTCAATAACACAATGTTTTGGTCCTTTGGCGATTTTCTTCATGCCATTTCTTTTAAAAATCAAAATTTTCCTTCATCCCTTTTTCCTTCGGAGGAAATATCATGTGACCAAGGTCTATGAACGAGATCCAAGACAAAAGGTGCTAAATCAATGCTTCTCCCTTAAGATATTTCCATATGCATCCAATACACATAACTTCTTCCAAGCACTGATCATCGAAGAGGAAGATCAGGAAACTCTCCTCTCTCCAAAGATCAACGACTCAAATTATTTTTTGGGATTCACCAATTTCTTCACAACACCCACTTCTACAACTCTCCAGTATCACCAAAAAGCACTTTCCTCGATTCTCAGATCAATGACTCATCAAGCTCTAACCGATGGACGGTTTGGATCAGTTCCCTTCGGGCTTCGACAATTTTGTTTGGTCGTGAAATGACATAACACTTCATATCTCCTGACGCCAAAATGTCAAATAAGTTATCCTGCCTCCATGTCTCTCCTCCTAGATCAACGGTTAGAATTATTTTTGGGACTTCGATGATTTCCTCCAATTCTACATGACAATTCTAAGTTGTCGAAGTGTTAAGTCCTTGAACTGCATGATCTTGTGCCATGTGTCCTCTCCAAATGGACGATTAGGATTGACCCCAGAATTTGGGTCTTCAGGAGTCTTTATAAACACCGCTTTAAGTTTATTCTAGAGAGTCAGACCTTTGGGCCTCCATATCTGCTGCCACCTATCCTTCTTGAAATCAGCGGTCCACAAAGCTTTGGGTCTTCGGCTTTGGAAGTTTTTGAAGCCACTCATCCCAAATCTCTCGAAGTGTTTACCTTCCGAAGTGTAATATATTCTGACATGAGTCCTTAGAAATGGATGACTACAATGGCCTCCATGACTCTGCCACTTCGTAAGTCCGGTCGCTTCTCCTATACTTTCTACAATTCCTTCGGAACAATATTCCTCTAGAGCAGGATATCTCTCACCATGTGTCCCTTGTGACAGACGACTAGGATCTATTTCATTTTCCAAAGCTTCGACAATCCTTCCTGCTGCAAATCTATATGCTCCAAGAGTTCTTACCTTCCAGACTTCTGAATCGATGACCATGTGGCTTCAAAGATCAATATTTGGGATTCACTGTATACTTTGGGACTTCGGGGAGTCCCGAATTCTCCATGCGTCGAATCCTCTGAATATGCAAAATCTGAATGATTTCTCCGATTAAACAACGTGTAAGTCCTCCATATATAAAGACTATCCACTCTTTGGAAAACTCTTGAATGGATCTCAGTCGTTGATTTTCCCTCTTCGATAACTCCTCCTTAAGTTCGATCAACAACTTCGGTCGAAAACATGAAATTTTAACAACTTTCAAGGTTAAACCACAAGTTACGCAACTGGATATGACAAATCATTATCCTCACACCTAGATCCAATGGACAAGATTTGTCCTTCTCTGTGTGTTCTCCTTATCATATCTGGATTCAATCTAATGATCCAAAATACTCCTAGAAGTTGATCCAATGGATGCTATCATTTCTCTTCTCTCTGTGCTTCACCTTCCCATGAAGGATTATTTGATAAACTTCAAAGGGATACTCCTCCTCAGGGATGATTTTAGGGGCTAAATTTTTCTCATGGGCTAATTTTCCATGGTTTTTCCAAAAATGAGATTCGCTATTTTAAAAATGATTCGCCCAAATTCTATAGGATAAAATTATTTTACCTTAACAATAGCCAAAATTTATAAAAACTATATAAAATACTTAAAAATTTGAATATTTTTACAAAAATATCGCCAAACATTTATAGTTGACATATGAAGGATTAGTAAGACTCGCCAAGGTTTCTACATTTTAAAATAAATTTCCATCCTTAAAATCATCCCTGCTCCTCCTGATCTTTGGCTTGCTCAAATATTTGAGGGTCTTGGCCCTTTGTTCCTTCAAGGAATTATTGTACCCTCCTAGCACTCTGCGCTCATCCTGCTGAGATTTTCCAACACTTTAGCAATATGTTGGCTTTGTGCACTCCTTGCACTTACCTCCTATAACCTGAACTCTATAAGTTCACTTACACAATCCTTATTCTCTCTATGCATAATTTCATTTCTCCTCTTGATCTTTTCCTTCTAGTGTGCCCTCTTGGGAACTTTCTCCTATAACTAGAAACAAATATCTGACCCACTCCTTGCACCTTCTCATTGCATTCCTTGCAAATCCCTCAGAGTGTTTAGTAACTCTGGAAAATCCTCCTTGGGGTGTTCAACAACATTGATGCACAGTCTTTTCCCTATTCCTTATGAGATTCATAATGATTCTGGTGTACCCACCTGACATGGTCTTCTCTAAAATCACACAGAGTCCAAGTTCACTCCTTGCACTTTCTTCATAGAGTTTTTAGCACTCTGGTGTGCACTCCTTGCACAAGCCCGAGAGCCCAGAACTACTCAGAAATTCACAAAAATAGAGAAGTCTATCTAAACCTACACATGTAACCTACATGCATACATATACAATATACATGCATGAATATAGAAAAATATCCAGAGAATAACCATTCAAGGCACATAAAAACACAGACACCTCAGATGTAGGAAAAACAACTTTTGTATTATATTTGAATTCTTATGTACAAGATTTACAAAGGTTGTATTGCTACAAACTATTCAACACTTCCTCTCCTCTCTTGACCTCTCTCTTTCTCATTCTCTAGACATCTAATCATCCAATGAATTTTGAAAACAAAGAGATATTTTACAAAAGAGGGGCTCGTCGAGCCTTCCCTCCATCCACCTACTTGCATTGAATAACATTGAATTGAATTCAATGGACATCTAGTACGAATCATACCTAGATCCCTCCAACTTTCAGCCATTATAGGAGACCCTATATATTACAATAACTCAACCTATACAAAGACATATGATTGACTTTCCTTAAGCCTTACAGACTTAAATTATAGTTAATTGCATTATATTTTTTAAATTGGGTTCAAAATGAGAGGGTTGATGCCTCTCTTTCCTTCAAACATGTTCCTCCTTGTGAATTGATGAACTACTTTACTTGGTGCTGATGAGGTGGAGCAATGATCTTGCATAAATACTTAGAGGAATTCAAGGCTCAAAGGGAGCCAATTTACTCATGTAGGGAGAAGTACACCTCTAGGACAAATAATACCAAAATTGAAGAAATAGTTCTAGTGATCATAAATACAACCAGTTATATCAATTATAGAACAATGATGATCCATTAAAAGAGGTCAATCCAGTATGATATTTAGAGAGAGTAAATGAATCTGTTACCATGATATATTATAGGATATACTCTTAGTGTCCCACAACTACAATAAGAATGGAGCTGTTGTTATGAGTTTTAGAGAGAGAAACTACAGGTGCAGAGTCCCAGTTCGAGAATGAACAGTTGCAGATAGAGTAGATGACATACTCTTAGGCAATGAGACAAATAATGGTTTACAAAAATCACATAGAGACAACACATGATTGACCATATTGAGTTTCAACTGACAAAGTGTACTAGTTTGGTACAATTTGATGTGAAAATTTGGTTTGTTAATATATTTGATGAAACACGAGGAAAAATATATGTTTTTTGGTGAACAAATTGTGTCAGTACATAATTGAGCCTAGACATGTTCACCCGATTGCAAAAAAACATGTGATAAGGTACCTGAAGGGTAAAATTGATCATGGACTCATATATATCTTGGATCATGAGATAAATACTGCAAGGGATACACAGATTCAGATTGGGTAGGCAATGTCACAGACTGGAAAAGTACATCTAGATTTTTCTTTAGTATGGTATCTATTGTGATCTCATGGATCATTAGGAATAAGACTTATATTTCACTCAATTTCAAAGAGGCAGAGTGTAATATCCCTTAACTGAACCCAATTGTAAATGTAATATAAATATACTTAAGCTGGTGAGATGTTTAGACATCATTTTTTTAATACACCTTTCATGGCATGGTGCGCGCATATACTGCGCAGTAAAATGATGTAAAATTCACATCGCAAGATACTATGCACAGTAACTAAAGAGTGTGCAATTTTGAGGTTGGTGGATATCGCGCGTAGTAACTAAAGTGCGCACAATATTAAGGTCAGTGAACCTTTATGTATATTTTATGCATTATAGGCTAGTGAGCCAATATTATAGGCCAGAATGCTTATGTTTTGGTATTAGGCCGGAACGCCTAGATGTCAAGGGCCAATGCGCCTACCTTGTACATGACTCATGATTAATATACAATACATCGTTGTGCGCAGACCGACCACGATAAAAGAGACGTGGGACTAAACTTCACTAGTTAGGGAAAGGGAGGGCCAAAAGTTAAGGGAATATTATATTAATATTTCCTAAAACATAAAGTATGGATAATTATTTTATCCTAAGCTCTAAAGTTGGGTACAAGTGGACAAAAGTAGCTTCTGATATGACAAGTGTCAAGTTGGGGACATGCATTCATATCATGGGGGAACTTACCTCATTTGGAGACTTCTCACAGATAGCTTACCAACAGCCTGACGACCATCATTCTCACCATCACTCTTCACGAAGAGTTCACAGTGATTCCTGTACACACTCAGTTATCCATTCAATGATTCCATGACCATTTCACTCATACATTATGTTATCCTTGAGACAACCATTTCACCATTCTGAAGCCTATTTTCGTAGCCCTTTTTGGTTGGTGTACTTGGTTAGCTTGGAGTGGCATTGAAGAAGTGGGTCATCAGGCCCGTGAAAAATTCTCTGAGTAAGAGAATTGTTGGGGATTGATTCCCGAAGGTGCTAGACTGCAGCTACAATGCTCTGAGACTTCCAGTCTGGCTTGTTGTTGAAGCCCTAGAAGGGAAGTGGTGCAACCGAGGGACTGTTGAGCAGAGAAGGGGCACACTTCCTTGGGTGGGAAAGGAATGTGGGGAATGAGAGGTTGTAGGCTTTTAGTTGAGTGAGCACCTGAGACAAAGTCTTTCCTATTGTTCTTGAGCCTTAGCCTGGATAGGAACCCTTTACACTGGGTGGAGTTCAGGTCTAGCTCGGAGGTGACTCATTATTGAGAGTGATGAACAATGTATTTTATGGTTGGGAGGTTCGTGGACGGTCCGTAAGAAGTTGGTGAAAGTATTTCTAAGATAAGTACCAATTGTATGATAAAATGATATGTTGCTTTGTTAATTACATGCCTATGTTACAATTTTATCATATATGTGATTATGATTACTTGTGTGCTTATGGGTAATTTCTTGTAAACGATGCATATCTGTAGTTACTATTATTTCAATATAAAAGATGTATGTTATAGAAAGAAAATTGTTGTTTATCTTTAAATCTTTCACAAGAATGTTGTATGTATATGTTTTAGCTGCAGGCAGTTTAAAGAGTAAATTTATGTGGCATTTCTTAGTTGACTATTGGGTATGCTACTATATGTTCCATAGTATGGGAATGAAAGTGTTCCCTAGAGTAGTATGGCTCGGCCTGAAGGTTGGGAATGTTACCGACTGGTGTCAGAGCATGAGTGGTTTCTCCGAAGTGGTGCACTCCGGCCTGTGGTTGGTCGAGGGAACGCTATAGAATGGTATCAGAGCTTTAGTTCAACACTGAGCTTGGATGGGCTAGAGGGGTTCAGTTGAAGTGAATAGTCACAAAAAAGTAACTTTGAAGTGACTAGAATTGGAGTCACAGAGTGTCGATGGAAAAGGTTGGCGTACTGGAGCGCGTGGTAAATTTGGCACCGCACGGGAAATTGTTGGCGTGCCAGTGTGCCTGATAATTTATGGCGCCACATGGAAGATTATTATGTGTAGATGCACACACTTAATTTATCCTTTCACGGTAAGCATAAACATAGTAATGCGCACATGGGGTGCACAAGTATTGCTTAATGTAGAGGAGTTTTTTTAGTACATGCATAAGTATGAGTATAAGTTGTTTCGCGATGGGGTATTTAGTAGTGTGCACATATATTTGGGTGCTATGGAATATGTTAAACTTGACATGGTGCATGCATAGGATGAAATGCATGTCGAATATCAGTGTGCGGTACAAAAACTATGCACACTGGGTATTGGCGCACAATGCCAGAATAGTGTGCGTAAGTAGTCGGTACGACGAAGAAGAAATGCACAGTAGATTTAGGTGCATGGAAAAGCATTTTACCTTGTGATATTGATATGCACGTTAAATATAAATCAATGGGTCAAGTTTAATGCACGTGAAGTCACTTGGAAGGTGATGAGTTTGAGTTTAAATTACATAATAATAATAGGAAAAGAAACACATAACCACATCAAAGAATTAATTAAAAAGAATTCTGAGTTTTAATTTCCTCCGATTTAGACAGATGAAAATAAAATATAAGATTACAAGAAAAACTTATTATAAAAGAAAACAAGATTCATAACATCACCAAATAGAAATTGTAATAAAACAGTCTAAAATCC
This sequence comes from Picea engelmannii, assembly GCA_009831015.1. Taxonomy (NCBI): domain Eukaryota; kingdom Viridiplantae; phylum Streptophyta; class Pinopsida; order Pinales; family Pinaceae; genus Picea; species Picea engelmannii. The sequence goes on from ML776606.1 coordinate 2,659,452, forward strand.
ATTTTTGTATTTATATAATCGTAATAATTACAAAATTACAAAAGGGTGATGATAACAGTTAGCCTGTTGTAAAAAGGGTTGTTTGACGAACATGCCTATCATCTCTGGTACTCTTTACTTCCGCTACTGGCTCTTCAAAATTCGCCGAGACATGTTTATTTTAGTTGAAGACTTACTTCATCTTAGTGATCTTCACCTTTAAATAAGAGTCTAACCAGACCACTTGATTCTCTCCAACACTTTCGGCCACTTCAGCCATAGATTCCTCCTTCTTCTGTCGCTTGCTCCTTTTCTTTTTAGTGGCTGGCCTGTTGATGACTAAATCCTTTATAGTGGGATTCATCCTAACTTCCAATCACGAGTCTATAATCAGATCTATGTGAAACTTAGTTCCTAGAATGTGCACAAGGACCCTTTCCTCCTTATTCATAGGAAATCCTATCATGTTACTCGAATAACCAGTCTCACTCGACTTAGCCTTGTCCATGTATCTTAGGTTGGGGATACCAAAATGTGTCTTTACAGAGAGAAAGAAGTCGAGGAGTTTGGAGATTACTTTGGTTATGGATACACAAATATCTTCATACATGGGGACTGGTAATTATAGAACTCCAATTATGAAGTGCAAATGGATTACGTACAAGAGCATTGGGTTCCCATGCTCGGCCAATCCATTTCAAATGATTAGCTTTTTTAGTTTGGTACATGGTGGTGTTCAACTGACATCACATGGTTGTGAGGTACTGAACAAGTGAAGCAGGGTGATCTAACTAACCATCGCCCGCTCCATGAGTGGTGGATTTGACATGTTGAGACAAGTGATACCACGTCTTGGTGAAAGTGGTTTTGACAAACCACCTTCTTACACAATTGTATCTCGGAAGGCACTGCACATATTTTTTTTTGAGACTTGGGTCTTATCTAGAATTTCCATGGTGATAACACCAGGAAATCGGGAGAGATAATGATGATGTGTATGTTGAATTGAAATGGTGCATATTCTCATGAATTGTTGAAATTTAGCCTTATTAGTTTCAATGATTGAACGTTTTGTAGAATTAACAACAACTCGGTCAAGTCAGACCAATGTAGAGTTGATAGGAATGGAAGAGGCACAGGGGAATTATGGTCAACAAAATGAGAACAGAGGGGTGGATATCCATTTGGGCATGGAAGGAACGAACTCCAACATACATGGAGAAGAAAGGAATGAATATATGAATATGGATGATACCATTAAGAATTTGCAGAAGGATGTCCAAAGCCATAAAGTTGACAATGAGAGTCTTATGAAAGCCAAAGAGCAGCAGGATGACTTCAACTTGAAGCTATTGGAGGGTTTGAATAGAATAGAAAATAAATTAGTTAAGGAGAGTGACTCAAGTAAATCTGAGAGTCACAAATCTTCAGAGGAGAAAGGAAAAGTAAAAAGTGCTAATATACATCACCATCATTCCCAAAGGCTTTCCAATAATAGAGCAGGAAACAACTCAATTCTATCCCCTGTCAGAAGGTATAAGAGATCTGGGGTGGATGAGCTATGAGGAGAAATGAAAAAAATCAAACCTCCTACATTTGATGGTGAGCAAAAGAAGGATGAACATGCAAAGGCATGGTTGTTAGGCATGATGAAGTATTTTCAATTGCATAATTATTTTTCTCATGCAAAGGGTAGAATTTCCATCTATAAACTCAAAGGAAAGGCCTCCATGTGGTGGGAACAACTTGCATAGGTGCAACACATTAAATAGAAAACTGTTACTTGGAGGGAATTCAAGAAGTATTTTGAGAAGAAGTACTTGACTAATAGATTCTATGACAAGAAAATGAAAGAGTTCTTTGAACTTAAGCTTGGAACTATGACCATAGATAAATATGAGAGAAGGTTTCTAGAACTGCTGAAGTATGTCACCTTCATCAAGGATTAGACAGTCATGATTCAAAGGTATTTAAGTGGATTTCCATCGTTCATCAGTGACAAAATACAATATTATGATCCCAAGACATTAGAACAGACCATAAGGAGAGATAAATGATTATATGATCAGCTGAAAGGAAGGCCAACTTTCCAAAAGGCTTGGGAAGACAATAAGAAATTCAAGATGGATCAGAGGAAGAAGGGAGCTAAGCCACCATTCTTCATAAATAATCCACAATGGCAGAAAATGCATAAGGAAACTAGAGTGATTGACACAGGGAGTCAAGGGCCAATACAACCACCTATGAAATGTTGGGGTTGTAAAGGAGACCATAGGTTCAAAGATTGTCCTCACAGAGGTGAAAAAGGTAGGGTTGTTCACAATGTACAACAAGCTGAAACAGTAGAGGACATGGGTAGATATGTGCCAAGGATTTATGCAGCCCTGGACAACAAGAAAGCAGAATATTAGTCCAACATGATTGAAGTGGAATGTATGATCAACAACCAAACCCTTTCTATTTTAATTGATTAAGGAGCTAGTCATAGTTATATAGACCCTAAGATGGTGGAAAGTTTGCAATTTCCAAGAAGAAAGCATGGGAAATCTTGGTTGGTACATCTGGCTATAGGAGCCAAAAGAAAAGTTAATGAGATGGTTAATTCATGCCTCATAGACATGAATGGATTGAATACTAAGGAAGATTTAAACATATTGCCTTTAGGTTCCTATGACTGTCTAATTGGGATGGATTGGTTGGACCAACATCATGCTCTATTAGATTGTCATAACAAAGCTTTTACTTGCCTGGATGAAAAAGGGAACCAAAGGAAAGTGTAGGGAATTCCCAGGGCAGTAATCGTTAGAGAAATTTAAGCATTGCAACTGAAGAAATGTTATAGAAGAGGATGTCAAATATTTGCAGCTCATTTGGAAGAGACACCTAAAGATAAGGTGCCAAATTTGGAGGATTATGCAGTCATGAAAGAGTTTGAATATGTATTCAAGGGTGTATCTGGACTACCCCCAAGGAGAGACGTTGATTTCTCTATAAATTTGATGCTTGGAGCAACACCAATATCAAAGTCTCCTTACAGAATGAGTACACCAGAATTGAAGGAGCTGCAAATGAAGCTTGGAGAACTTTGGAAGAAGGGGTATATACACCCAAGAATGTCTCATTAGGGTTCCCTAGTCTTGTTTGTGAGAAATAAATATGGGACACTAAGGTTGTGCATTGATTTCAAAAATTTGAATAAAGTGACTGTAAAAAACAAGTATCCTCTGCCAAGGATCGATGATCTTTTTGATCAATTGAAGGATGCAAAGATATTTTCAAAGATAGATCTCAGATCAGGATACCATTAGGTAATAATTAAAGAATAAGATATTAGAAAGACCACCTTCAAGACATGAAATGGTCATTATGAGTTCATAGTGGTACCATTTGGGTTGTCAAATGCACCTGCTATTTTCATGTGCTTAATGAATGATGTTTTGCTAGAGTATTTGGACAAGTTTGTCATTGTCTTTTTGGATGAAATTATTATATGTTCCAAGTCAGAGGAAGAGGAACATCCTTTGATAATGGTGTTGCAAGTGTTAAGGTAACGTCAGTTATATGCCAAATTGAGAAAGTGCTCATTTTATCAGAACATATCATTTCAAAGGATGGGATAGTAGTGGATCCCGAGAAGATAGAGGCCATTAGAGAATGGTAATCACTAAAGAATGTGACAGAGGTGAGATCATTCATGGGTCTTGCAGGTTACTACAAAAGATTTATTGAAGGATTCTCAAAGATTGCACATCAAATCCCTTCCTTGCAATGAAAGGGAATGAAGTTTTAGTGGACATTAGATTGTGAGAGAAGTTTCCAACACTTGAAACAATTATTGACAAGTGCTCCAATATTAAGGATTGCAGACCCAGATGAAGATTTCATTGTATGCACAGATGCATGTAAGGAAGGACTTGGTGGAGTCCTCATTCAAAATGGATTTGTGATATGTTACGAATCAAGGAAGTTGAAGGATCATGAAAGAAACTATGTCACTCATGATTTGGAGTTGGCAGCCATAGTGCATGCCTTGAGAAAATGGAGACACTACCTCATGGGAAAGAGGTTTGAGCTAAGAACATACCACAATGGTCTGAAATATTTATTTGATCAGCAAAATATAAATGCTAGGTAAATAAAATGGTTAGAATTTCTAAGCGAATATGAATTTGATATAAAGAATATCAAGGGGAAAGAAAATAAACTGGTTGATGCACTCAGCAAGAGGGTGCATGAACTACGTGCTACGACCATTAGCATGTACCAAAATGATGTTAAAAGAAACATTCTGGAGGCATCTAATGCATATCTGCAGTACAAATAATTGGTAGCAATGCTACAATAGGGTAAGATACTTCGGAAGGTGGATGATTATAAGTTGGGGATAGATGGAATACTATTGCGCAAGAACACGATTTTTGTACCAAATGTGCAGGACTTGAAACTTATGATTTTTCATAAAATGCATAATGTTCGTTATGCAGGGCACCCTGGATATCATAAAATCATGGCAACAATCAAGAGCCATTACTTTTGGCCAGGTATGAAGAAAGAAATCATCGAGTACATCGCTAGATGTATGGAATGCCAGAAAGTGAAAGCTAAGAATAGGCACCCAACAGGGTTGATGCAACCTTTAACCATTCCTGAATGGAAGTGGGAAGTGGTGATAATGGATTTTATTATGGGATTGCCTAGAACAAGCAAGATCCATGAATTGATTATGGTGGTGGTGGACAATCTTACAAAAGATGACCATTTTATTCCACTAAAAACTACTCACAAGGCAGAAGATGTCGCTGATATTTTCATGAAGGAAGTGTCATGATTACACGAAATTCCTAAAACGATTGTGTCTGACAGAGACCCAAAATTCACCTCGAATTTCTGGAAAGGATTGTTCAAAGTATTTAGAACGAATCTGAACTTTAGTACAACTTATCATCCTGTTGGGCCCCAACAACTCCCCTTATATTTTTACAAAATTTAAAGGGCCCCTATTAGAATCTTGATAATTATAATGAGCTACAGAATCAACCTTTTCAAATAGTTCCATTCCTTGGCTTGCTTTGAGACAAACTTAAGACATTCACTTTAGTATGAGACATTTATTACAAGAGTATATGTCAAAAGTTAGAAACGAGCATAAAAATCTGAATTTAAACAAAACCGTTAATTTTTATCAAATGTTTACTTTCGTTTAAATTATGATTATGTGTTCAATTTTTTGTTCATTAGCAAGTTTGACTATTTTGAATAATGTGTTCAATACTTCATCAAATAATATCTTGGTTGGTTTCTCATTTTCATGAAATCATTTGGTGATATTAATTAATTAAATTATTTTTTCATTTTGCATCTCATTTCAAAATAATAATAATAAAAGAATTATCTATCTTTTGTTTGATTTTGTAAAAAACTAAAATTAATATTTTTTCTCCATAAACTTGAATTTTCTAGATCATATTTGAAAACAAATTATAAATAATGTTTGTTTATAAGTTATAGTTAGTTTAAATTCATTTTTTACTTTTCTAGATTTTGTTTTATTCACAATTTTTAGGTTATTAATTTAGGTTTCTTTTTGTTTCACAGGTTTCTATTATCAAATATTTAATATGGATCTGATCATGGCTTGATTTTATTATCCAAATACGTTCAAGATGATTGATCAAAAAATAATTTTGGATTGCTACAAATAATTTTATGAGCAACAACAGATAAAATTTGGAAAGGCGTCAAGATCAGACAGACGATTTTACATAACTGATTTCAGCCAAACCGTGAGGAATTAGAAGAAATGGTTGAAAACCCAGAACCAAAATGGACCCATTTACCTTTAGAGAGGAGATTTTCCCAAACAAATGAACGATTTGAGAGATATTTGGGTCTCTTTTAGAGGTAAATTTCAGGTAGTGGAAATTAATAGTGACGCCCAGACTGCTCATTCATTGTATAAATACATGAGAAAGTTCAGACCCAAGAGATCCAAGAATTGGAGACGAGGATTTTAATCCTTTCTCTTTTCTATATTATTTCTTTTCTAAAATTTTTATTTCTTTTCAAATGGAGTAATGGATGGTTGGAATCTTTGGGAGAATGGATGAATATTTTCAAAGAAGAATATGGAATTCCAGGTTGCTTAATGGGTTTTGTCATGTAAGTAAAATGGTTTTATTTTCATTATAATATATTCATATTCTTTGAATAATTGATTATGCATTGATTTAAATAGATTTAGTCTTTTTTATCAATACATGGTTAATTATTATCATTTATGTATTAATTTTTCCAATCTTTAAAGTCTATTATCCAAAACATTTCTTCGAGGACAAAATGGACAAGTGATTCCAAAAACTTAATAGTATGACATATATGCATTTTGGCTTTAGCATTTTGTTTATAATGTTGTTATTTATATTTTTTTTAATCTTGTTACATGTGCAGGTCTGATATCTTTAGATTAAATGATCTGTGATGTGTAGGAGGTTTATATTATAAATATCATCTATCATTTGCTCATCAAAATACAAATGCTGTGATTATAACTTCGATTTAAATAATGAGATTTATCTTTGAATTTTAAATTGAATGATAAAATGCATAGATTGCTTCCAGATTTATCTTGTTGTAATCATGTATAATTATGTGATCACATGTTTATGTTTTTGTTTCCTTTTCTGTCATTAAAACCTAAGCTGCCCATACATGTTTTGAATTTAATTAGACAGTCATAAGGTTCATTGCAGATTTCTCTCTTGGACATGGCAATTGGATGTTCACCACTCATGCAGATGCTTGGATACACCTCACTAATTCACTGACAGGATAGTTTCTTTGTATTTTTTTGTCATTTACATATCATTGAAACTAGAATGTATGGTTCAGCTTTGACTATCCACATGTTCTTGTTTCATTAACGTTTTTGCAAGATTCCATAAATTTATAAAATAAAAACAATAAATATTTTTATGTGCTTTGTTTATCTGCTTCCTAGAAGCAATTATTTTTCACATCGATTTTCGTAAGTTTCGATTAAAACTTGTATCTTGTAAATCATGTAAATAAATGAGAATTATATATCTTTCGCTTAAATACAACTACTATAGTTACATTTGAACATATGTACATATATATAGTGTGTTTAGTAGTTAGTTAGTTATTTGGGTGAAATCATGAAGGTGGGTTACACTTTTGCTTGTTTTATGACAAAAAAAACTGTATTTTCACAAGTTATTCAACTTCCGACATATAAAAGTATTTTTTTTATTTAGAATTTCACTTTACAGTAAAAACAAAACTT
>ML776606.1:2667039-2690861 GCA_009831015.1 Picea engelmannii
AAAGTATTTCGGCCGAAATATTCTTACCGCGGGAAAATAATTCATTCAAAAAACATTGTACACGAATTTTGACGGCACCGTTAAATTTGACGTGAAAATTTTCGGCCGAAAGTAATATTTGTTCGGCCGAAAAATTGCCGCTATAAATTTTGGAGACCCGATTGTCACGAAAGTGTTACCCAACTTCATGATTTTACCGATTTCTCTCTTTTATTCGTTTCTCTTAGGATTCTTAGATTGGTTAACAAAGCCATTAAACCCATCAGAATGAGTTACACTAAATGACTTGGGTTATTTAGACAACCCCAGACCATACTCGTTCTTCCAGTTGATGGACGGTCAATTTCGCCCATCAAAAAATGGTGCTAGAAGGAGGGCCAAACTGACAAACTGGCCTTATAGGAGTCTTTTTTCTTTTTTCGAATTTAATTAATTTCTCATGGCTCCCCAAATCACTATGTTGGAACATGCTTTCTACTTCTCATTACCTGATATCCCCAACAATACAGTCTCTCTCTTGTCCAAACTCACCTTTGATAGTGGGGGGAATGTATCTGCAAAAGACCATATTAACAAGTTTTCGTGTAAATGCATCAAGCATGATATTTATGATTTAAAGGGTTTGTGCAGATTCTTTGCTTTTACTTTCAGGGGTCGGATTAGAAATTGGTTTGAGCCTTTTACAACATATCACATTTTTGATTGGTTTCAGTTTGTAGATGAATGTTTAGATGATTTTGAAATCTATGATTACAATCAATTATGTGAAGAATTTCAGACTTTGCTAATCAATGGCGATTCATCTTCAAAAGGCTTTTCGACAAGAATCCATCATGTTCTTTGTAAATTTAATCTTGATGACATGTCATTTGTATTAAATCTCCTCTATGATGCTTGCATCCAGTCATATTCAATCACAAATGATGAAGCATTTACAAATACTATCACTCAATTGCAAGAAGAATTGTGTTCACAGGATGAGAGAGATCCATCCAAAAATATTCAACAAGCAAGGGAGGTAGAATCTATTGAAAATGGTCTTACTGACAATCAAATTGGTTTTTCCTCTGAATCATTGTATTTTTAGTCCTCGACCATTGTGGAAGAAGATTTGATGTTGGGTCAAGGTGAATGTCCTCGTTCTCCTAACTCTTGCTCTAATCAGTATTTAAATTCAGTTATTGAAGAAGACTTAGGTGATGAAAATGATCTTAAGAATTCTAACATTCCAATGAAACTGATTAGAGATGTAGATCTACAATTGGAAGAAGTGACCTTAAACCCTCATCTACAAATCATACCTTATCAACATGAAAGATTAGATGTTTTCCATGAAAGTTTTGAATTATCTATCGTACAGGAGGCAAATTTAGATGATCATAATATGTTGAAGAATTTATCACCAAAACAAAGTGAATTTTTTAATGAAAATGAAGAGGAATGTCTTGCGAATACCATTGTTAAATATCATAGCTCAAGAGATTATTTTCATGTTCTTATTTCTTATTCCTTTTACTCTTTATATCCCGATCTCTTCTTATATTCTGGTGGATTTGATACTTTACCCACGGTATCTTACTCTTTGCCACCACAATCCAATCTTTTCGATATGTCGAAATTTGGTGAAACTAATTCCAAACATAACACTTATCAAGTCGGATTTGATGCTCTTTCACTTTCATCACTTGAATGGAAAAAAGACATGTTGCAAGATGATTTTACACGATTTCTTTTTGAAAAATACAATGCACTCATCCTTATGGAGATCGAATATTTTACATTGCGTATTCTTTCTTTGATTAGTTCGAATTTTAATGTTTATGCTTCACATTTTGAAACGATCAATCTCATCAAAGGAATCACTCAAACCAATAATCTAACTAATTTCATGAATCCTCTTATGATGTGTTCCCCATTGATATATTCATTTCATCAAAGTCATAGTTTTCATCCTAATGTTTATGACAGGATTTTAGAATGGCTTGAAGATTCATATCTAAAAAATCTTCATAATAAATATAAAGTCATGCTTGCTTTGTTTCTACCTAAATATCTAGGAAGTAAGCATCACATGATTTTTTTAGATCCTCTGTGTGAAGAAATTGATGAACACTTGGAGAATTGTCAAGAGGATGGGGCATTTCGGCATTCATTGATGGTTATGTTAGGTCCCCATACTATTGATAAGTTTTCCAAACTTACTTACACTCTTACATGCCATTATGACCCATATAATGACAAAATTGCAGAATGGCTGGAGGATTCATACAAAAAGAATGTTCAAGGGAATGGTAAGGTCATGCTTGCTTTGTTTTTAAATGATGATGATAAAGGTAAGTATGATATATTTTTGTTATTCTTCGATATATTACCATTCTTGTTAGTAATATTTGATTTTGTTTCCATTGGAGGATTGGAGTTACTCCGATGGCTACATTGGAAGCATGAATTCACTTAGTATTTTTGATTTGTTTAGTAGTTAGAGTAGGTTTTCTTTTAGTTTTATTTCTCAGTTTTTCTCTTTGTAATAATGTAATTATGAACACAAGCGGGCACACCAAGAGAACTAGAATATGAATGTTGTCAGGGAAGTCCACTTTAAATCTTTTTCTCTCTTCTTTCCGTTGAATATTTCTTTTCAAAAACACAGTATCATCATGAAAATTTTAAATGGAAAGTGAAGAGATAAGTAAATTTAAACTATCAATTAAACCCTAACCCAAGGTGCCACGAGTAGGACTGCACTCATCTTAATAAGAATTTTTTATTTTTAGTCTCTTTTATTTTTAATAATAATGCTTGGTCAAAGTAACATCTTTTGCATCATTATCTTAAGAAAAGAATTTGCTCGCACATGATATTTTATATGATTTAGTTCTTCCTTTATTTTACAGTGAGATGATAGTGGATACAAAAACTCAAGTTTATCTTTGGAAAAAATCATTTCCTAAAAAGTTTTCTTTTGTTGTTTTGATTTTGTGTACTTCTTATTTTGAATCCCATTAATAAAATTTGATTTGGTTTGTTGTGTGTTTTTGTTTTCTTTGATTATTTTGAATGAGTTTTCTTCTTATCTTTCTTTTTGAATCAATATATTTCTGATCAAAGAACTATTGTCGAAGGAAGCATTTATTTTAAGACTTGTGTTTTTCAAGCAAATTGAAATAGTTCAAAGAGGTCTTGGTATTAAGATATAGCTCAGACAATTGATTTTTAAGTCAATTGTCACTCTCATTTTGTCATCAAATTATCTTTGCTAGAGTATTACACCATAGATATGGTTTAAATATTTGAGAATTACGATGATTTTTAAACTTTTTACGCCATCCATATTCTTAAGGAATCACTTTTAAGTGCGTCCCCATTCTATAGATGATTTCTTAAATGGAATAAAAAATCTCTAAACCATGATAAAACTTCCAGTTTTGAAAGAAAATGAATAACATGATCAACTATTCACCTGTATTGCAATTAGCCTCCAGTATCACCCTGCTCTCTTTGTCATCAAGAAATATATAATTGTATTACTATTTAAAAGTGGCATAAGAGGGTTGAAAGCACTTATGTGTGGGAAGTGTGTGTAAACCCGTCGGGGTACTGAAAAGGCTCCCTGGCAGTGGGTAAATGCACACATGATACCAAGACAACTTCGTCGAGGTACTAAACAGGATGAAGCAATGTCGGGTTGAGAGGTAGCATGTATATGTTTTTAAATTAGCTTTTACGGAAGTATACATCATGTGGATACAACTATTGGATGGGATTAAAGCATTTGAGTGGGTTAAATAACATCCCTGTCGAGGCTATGGACGCCTACTGGCAGCAGTGGCTCTATCAACGGTATTGAAGTTCTTTTATAAACATTGTGACTCTTTGATTAAGACATTATTTCAGGTTATAATCCCCTGCAAAGAAAAATCTATTGTCTGGTTATAACATTGAGCTTATCCTAATACCATATGGTCTCAGAGTGAATTTATTTCAGGGAGCTTAAATCCTTTTATCAGTCTTATTCTTTTCTTCCTGAGATGAAATATTACTAGATCAGAGATAACTGCGTCATCCAGTAAGTCACCATTTGTTGGGCCCCAACAACTCCCCTTATAATTTTACAAAATTTAAAGGGCCCCTATTAGAATCTTCATAATTATAATGAGCTACAGAATCAACCTTTTCAAATAGTTCCATTCCTTGGCTTGCTTTGAGACAAACTTAAGACATTCAATTTAGTATGAGACATTTATTACAAGAGTATATGTCAAAAGTTAGAAACGAGCATAAAAATCTCAATTTAAACAAAAACATTAATTTTTATCAAATGTTTACTTTCGTTTAAATTATGATTATGTGTTCATTCTTTTGTTCATTAGCAAGTTTGACTATTTTGAATAATGTGTTCAATACTTCATCAAATAATATCCTGGTTGGTTTCTCATTTTCATGAAATCATAAGATAAAGTAAGTAAAGCAATTAACCCGCCGGTATTCGTTCTGACATAAGTAGCAGAAATCGGAAGATCAATGATGAAGGGAAATTACGCATAGACAAGTATCAAGCAAGAAAATCATCAACAAGCTTCATTCTCTTACAGAGGAGGCCTCTGCGTGCAAATGGTATCAGAGCAATGACTCCATTTTTCCCCGGGTATGTTAACAGACTCTCTTGGATCTGTTAAAGCTATTCGCTTTTTTTAAAGTTTTGTGTGCTGATTCTAGAAAAGCTTACTAGTCTTTACCTGAGGAGTAGGCCAGGAGTCTGTCTAATCCTTCTAAAGGATATAAGACTAAAATCCCTCCTTTTCTGTGTAAAGATAGTAATTTATAATATGGATTCTAGATCAGTATCATTTAGAAATATTAAAAATACTGAAGAAACTAGTACTTCAGAATTAGCTAGAAATATGACAGAACATAATTCTTGCTTAATGATCCATTACATGCCTTCAATAGAATCCTTGGATCCTAGAATCAAAGAAATTTACAGAGGAATGAGAACACCAAATTCTCCTAAATATGGCCTAGGATATATAGAGCAGTGTGACATAGTCATACCAGAATGCTGATTTTCAAATCCTTTGCCTAGCCATATAAAAAGACCCTTTGTAGAAGAAATCCAAAAATATCTTACATTCATGACAGGATATGAAAAGGGATCCATGCCAGAAGAATGGATTAACAAAATGACTAACTGGGATTTATTTACAAATCCAGAATCTCAGGAATTTGACAATAGTAACCCAGAAAAAGAAAAAGAAAGATTGTCAAAATTATGGAAAGAATATATGAAAAAAGAAAATTTTTGGATCTCCTTCTTTGAATGGAGAAAATTTCATATAATGGCTATAGTACAAATTATGGGAGAAAGTTCTGACTCTCCTAGTCATAAATGGAAAAGTATAGATGGTAACCTTGTAGAATCAAAAACTACTTTTCCTCATTTTCAAGGAATTCTTTTAGAAGATAGCTCTAAACAAGCAAGAGCTATTCCTTTATTATCTTATGAAGCCAATCAATTGTATGGGATAGACAATAGGGTCGAATCAGTCTCTGAACAATTAAATTGGACAAACACAGCATTAAGAGGGATGGCTACTCAGATATATATAACGAATGATTATGCCAAGAAGGACCAAATTATGGATCTACAAGTCTTAAGGATAGATGGCAAGGTTGATTCTACTCTATCAGAAATCTCTGATAAAACTAAAGAATCACATAAATACCATGAAGAGATAATGGAAGGACTAGGAATTGCATTCACTGAAATGTGTAGATCCCTAACAAAACTCACCAAAAAACCTATTAAGATAGATAAGCCTATTCCTACTCCATATCTCCTCCCAAAATATTCCATTTCTATTTTATCTCCAGTAGATAGACCTTCTGAGAAAGGAATAACCAAACAATTTCCTTTCCATTTCCCTCTTGAGGACAAACCAGAAAGTTCTAAGAAGGACCCAGATGATATATTTTCCCTTGTAACTATTAGAAGACCTTCTTTTGAAAATATCCCTGCTCATTCATCTAGACCAGCAGTTCCTGACCTCATAGGAAAAGGGAAACTCCTAGAATCCCAAACCTTCGCCGATGATTGGTTTCAGGAATGGAATATTGATAATATATCTGTTGCTCAGATTAGACAGATGATTGACAGGATATTTGTTGCTTATAAAATTATGTGTATGAAGGGAAAGAATGAAGTTGAAGCATGTAAGACACTTGTTCAGTGTTTTACTGGAACATTAAATAAATGGTGGGAAACTATATACTCTCCTCTTATGATCAGTAAAATGGAAGTTGAGGTTTTAAAAGATGAGCAAGGAGATATAATCTATCATTCTGATGGAACTACTATGAATAATATGATAGGAGCTCTCACTACTCTAATTTTAGAACATTGGTGTGGGACAGAGACAGAAATTGCTGACAAGCATGAAATTGTTCTAATGAACATGAAATGTCGAAAGATGTCAGAATATGAACAATTCCATAAAGAATGGACCCAAAGAATCTTTGAGGTTAAAGATAGCAAGAATCTCTTATGGAAGCAAGTATACTTAGCATCTCTTCCAAGTAAATTTGTAGAATATCTCAAAGTAGAAGGAAATTTCGAACTTCCTTATGAAACATATACTTGGGGAGAAATCTATTCTATTATTACAAAAACCTTACTAGGACTCTGTACTAGTATGAAAATTCAGAATTCTGTCTCCAAATCTTCTTATCTACCCGATCAAAAATCTATTTGTGAACAATATGGGCTGTATTTAGATCCTATGCCTAGAAAGAAAAAACAACCTGATCATTCTAGAAAAGAAAGAAAGCCAAAAGTTCGACACAAATATACTCCTAAAACTCATTATTTTGCACCTCATGATATTAAACTAAAAACCCATAAGCATGAGGCCAAACAACATATTAAATGCTGGATCTGTGGAAATAATGGACATTATGCACACGAGTGTCCTGAAAATGAAGCATCAAGAAAGGGAAAAGGAAAATGGTCTGAACAAAAAGCCAGAGAAGCTCATGAAAAGAAACAAGTAGCCTTAAAGCTACATTGTAATAGATGTGGTGCACAAAATCATGATTCCAATGCCTGCCCATATAATCCTCACCGACCAAAATCAAAAGTCTTTTTGGCTGAACAATCTAGTTCAGAAGATTCTGAAACTAGCTCAGAAGATGAAGTTCTGCTTCATCAATCTTGCAATTGCAATAATCCATTTTATTGTATGTGCTCTTCTAGTTCAGATAGCTCTGATTCTGAGATAGAACCTCCAAAGGAAAAATTAAAGGTCTGTATGTTTCAAAACATAGGTGATCAGGAAGCTCAAATGATTTCTCAAATCAAAGGACTTCCTGAAGGGGATATGAAAAAAGAATTGCTTGATGCATTTATAAAAACTGTAAAGTCACAACAAAAGGGAAAGGGTCATGAAAGACAACCGTTGTTCATTGATGCCTCTTTTGAGAAAAATACCAAAACATACATCAAGTTTAACAGAGAAACAAAGTTACAGGATATCTCTGTTACCGACTTAGTAGGACATCTATCCTCTCTTAAAAAAGAGGTTGCTGAAATAAAATAATCTTTATCCAAGATTCAAGGAGAGATAGAATTAAGCTATCTGGTGGATGAATGGGCTAGACAAGAAATAAATATTATCAAAGAAAAGATTAATGATTGTCCTCCTCTCATTGAAGATGCTCCTCTTGAAAGCTTCATTCAAGAGAAAAATAATGCAGAAATGCAGGGTATACCAGGTATGCAAGTTTTACCAATACAGTACCAAAAGTATTATATCCAGATCCAGGTAGAAATATACCAAGAAGTATTTTTCCTTACAACACTCATTGACACTGGTTCTGATATAAATTTGTTAAATTCAAGTAAAATTCCTGCAAAATACTGGACTCCTAGCTTTGGATCTGCTATAGGACTTGGAAATAAAGATACAAAATTCAAGTATGAAGTAAGTAAATGTATTTTACTTCTTGAAGAATACAGATTGGGTATGAGATTTCAGATATCAGAATTGCCTGTTGACTGTATCCTAGGCACTCCTTTTTTATCTACAGTACAACCGCATGGGTCTTGTATGTGCAAGCAGGATCTACCAGGATATTTTATTACTATGCCAAGATGCAGAGACATTTCTCCACAAAGGATTGAATTTCCCTTCCAGTCTGACAGACATATGCAGATAGCTTATTACAGAAAATGCATGGTGATTGTAGAAGTCTTTGATAAAGAAAGAAATGCTCCAGTCACTGAATATTATGATGATAATACTGATTGGAAAGTATTTAAAGACCACTGGAAACCATCCTGGTAGTTAAGACATTCAGAAAAAATTGAAGTTGGGTTACCAGGATTCTCCACCAACACAAATATTATAGTTCTTCCACCTCAACATATTCTAGGCCAGATGCATCAGCCTATGACTATCACCTCCAGAGAAAAATTGCTAGAAATGGGGGATTTAACCAGATTAAGATCTGAGGATACTCAGTGGTATGAACACTCTACAAGAAGTTGGGCAAGATCTCTGGTTTATCACTTCTTCCAGATAAACAGGATGAGAGCTATTTTAGATTGGCCCAACCAAAATCCTAATGAAATTCTCTTTGGAATAAATTATGAGCAATACAAGACAATATGGTTTAATATTTGTCTTTGGACTAGCAGGTTTAATTTCTATTATTGTATGATTAAGTTTTCTCACTCTTTCAGAGATGAAGAAGAACCAGAATGGATAATAGAATGGTAGAATCAGTTCGGATTAAATCCGATAAGCATAAATCCTGATGTTACAGAAACTGGAAGAATGTTTCTATATCATACCAGGAGCCTAGACACTATTTCTGATCTTTTTTCTGAAGTCGAGTACAAGAATATATTTGTCAGAGAAAAGCATCCTTGGGTGGTCCGAACAAAGTTTTTACTACATCAAAGTGATAATTACAACCATGATCCAGAATTAGTCCGAGAAGTGTACACACAGCACTGGGACCCTTATTATTTTAATCATTTCCGTGATCGTCCCTTTGATTGACAGCTTGACTAAATTCATGTCTAGATGGCCGACAGTGGTGTCATCTGGGTTTAGTGGATTACCGTAACAATATCCACTTTGTAAAAAGTAAATATAGTGTTGTCATGTCTTTCCGTAGGAATCTTGGAAACTCGGAGCACTTCTCCGACTTTTGGTGCGGTTTGACCCACATTTCCAAGATTCCTTATACTTTGATTGTCTTATCAAATTGGGGAATCTTGCATGACTACCCCATCTATTCTGATTTGATCAGGGAATCCTGTGTGACTACCCCGAAAAATCTTTTATAGTACTCTACTTTCGTTTTGATTGAAAATAAAGTAAAATGAGCGGATAGAGATTCCTGCGTGAATGACTCTTCTGAATCATAAAAGTAAGTTTAGTGGTTGACAAGGTGGTCCCCTAGTCTAGTCATGTTTGATTCTTCATGATTACTTCTCGACTCCAAAATTGTTATATAAGGAGAAGGAAGGATTCATTGAAGGGAGGGTCGATTAGAGTCAGTAAGTAAGTCAGTCTTCTAAGCTTCCCTTCTGTCCGAAGCTTTGAGTCATTCTAAGTTTGTATAAGTGTGTATGAGCGAAGAGCATCCTGCTCTATCTGTAATCAAGTGCCTCAGGCACAAGCTTATGTAATTCCCGAAGAGTTATTCATGCTCTGTTAATACAAGTCTTCCGCATATATCTCTCTGATGCTTGTTTATTTCCCAAATGTTTATGCGTACATTATGACTTCATTTCATTAGTCTGTATTTGCATCTGTTGAACGTTGGTATGCTTAAGTCTGAGTTGTGCCCCCCTTTTAGTAAGGTTGTCTATTATGCGACTGATCGGCTTCAGTGAAGTAGTGTTTGTAAGTCCCGCCAAGGCAGTGAGCTGCTCAGAGTAGTTATAGATGTAAAGGATAGTTCGAAGGTCATATATATGCTTCAAATAGAACTGGTATGAAAGCGCTCGATGGAATTCGAGTGGGGGACTTCAGGAAGATAAAGTAAGTAAAGTGGTTAACCCACCGGTATTCGTTCTGACAGAAGTAGCAGAAATCAGAAGATCAATGATGAAGGGAAATTACGCATAGACAAGTATCAAGCAAGCAAAGCATCAACAAGCTTCATTCTCTTATTTTTTCATTTTGCATCTCATTTCAAAATAATAATAATAAAATAATTATCTATCATTTGTTTGATTTTGTAAAAAACTAAAATTAATATTTTTTCTCCAATAACTTGAAGTTTCTAGATCATATTTGAAAACAAATTATAAATAATGTTTGTTTATAAGTTATAGTTAGTTAAAATTCATTTTTTATCTTTCTAGATTTTCTTTTATTCACAATTTTTAGGTTATTAATTTAGGTTTATTTTTGTTTCACAGGTTTCTATTATCAAATATTTGATACAGATTTGTTCATGGATTGATTTTACTATCCAAATATGTTCAAGATGATTGATCCAAAAATAATTTTGGATTGCTACAAATAATTTTATGAGCAACAACAGATAAAATTTGGAAAGATGTCAAGATCAGACACACGATTTTGAAGAATTGATTGCAGCCAAACCGTGAGGAATTAGAAGAAATGGTTGAAAACCCAGAACCAAAATGGACCCATGTACCTTCCACGCAGAGAGTTTCCCAAAAACGTGCACGATGTGATAGATATTTGGGTCTCTGTTAGAGGTAAATTTCAGGTGGAAAAAATTAATAGTGACGCCGAGACTGCTCAGTCATTGTATAAATACATGAGAAAGTTCAGAGCCAAGAGATCCAAGAATTGGAGAGGAGGATTTTAATCCTTTCTTTTTTGTATATTATTTATTTTGTAAACATTTTATTTCTTTTCAAATGGAGTAATGGATGACTGGAATCTTCGAGAGAATGGGCGAATATTTTCAAAGAAGAATATGGAATTCTGGGTTGCTTAATGGATTTTGTCCTGTAAGTAAAATGGTTTTATTTTCATTATAATATATTCATATTCTTTGAATAATTGATTATGCATTGATTTAAATAGCTTTAATATTTTTTATCAATACATGGTTAATTATTATCATTTATGTATTAATTTTTCCAATCTTTAAAGTCTATTATCCAAAACATTTCTTCGAGGACATAATGGACAAGTGATTCCAAAAACTTAATAGAACGACATATATGCATTTTAGCTTTAGCCTTTTGTTTATAATGTTGTTATTTATGTTTTTTTTAATCTTGTTACATGTGCAAGTATGACATCTTTAGATTAAATGATTTGTGATGTGTAGGAGGTTTATATTATAAATATCATCTATGATTTTCTCCTCAAAATACAAATGTTTTGATTATATCTTCGATTTAAATAATGAGATTTATCTTTGAATTTTAAATTGAATGGTAAAATGCATAGATTGCTTCCAGATTTATCTCGTTGTAATCATGTATAATTATTAGATCACATGTTTATGTTTTTGTTTCCTTTTCTGTCATTAAAATCTAAGCTGCCAAGACATGTTCTGAATTTATTTAGACAGTCATAAGGTTCATTGCAGATTTCTCTCTTGGACATGGCACTTGGATGTTCACCACTCATGCAAATGCTTGGATACACCTCACTAATTTACTGATCGGATAGTTTCTTTGTATTTTTTTGTCATTTACATATAATTGAAACTAGAATGTATGGTTCATCTTTGACTATCCACATGTTCATGTTTCATTAACTTTTTTGCAAAATTCTTTAAATTTATAAAAGAAAAACAATAAATATTTTTATGTGCTTTCTTTATTTTCTTTCTAGAAGCAATTATTTTTCACATCGATTTTTGTAAGTTTCGATTAAAACTTGCATCTTGTAAATCATGTAAATAAACGAGACTTGTATATCTTCTTCTTAAATACAACTACTATGTTACATTTGAACATATGTACATATATATAGTGTGTTTAGTAGTTAGTTAGTTATTTCTCTCTTTTATTCGTTTCTTTTAGGATTCTTAGATTGGCTAACGGAGCCATTAAACCCGTCAGAACGAGTTACACCAAATGGCTTGGGTTATTTAGAAAACCCCAGACCAGACTCGTTCTTCCAGTTGACGGACGATCAATTTCACCCGTCAACACATCCCGAGTCTGATGGATAGACAGAGAGGGTGAATAGAGTGATAGAAGATATACTGAGAATGTATGTGATGGATAAACCATCGAAATGGGAAGACTACCTACACTTGGTAGAATTCGCGTACAACAATGGGTATCAAGCATCCTTGAAGATAAGCCCATTTGAATCACTTTACGACAGAAGGTGCAATACTCCAGTGAGTTGGGATAATCCAGCTGATAGGATAGTAGTTGGGCCAGAGTTGCTCAGGGATATGAAGGACTAGATGAGAAAAATTAAGCAGAATTTAAAAGTTGCCCAAGACAGACAGAAAAGTTATGCCGATAAGAACAAAATCCATAGAGAATTAAAGTGGGTGATCATGTTTTCCTGAAAGTGAAAGATAACAGGAGTTCCCTGAAGCTGGGAAGATGTGCCAAGTTGGCAGCCAGATTTTGTGGACCTTTTGAAATCCTAGAGAGGATTGGTCTAGTTGCTTATATTATTGCATTGTTTGCATCTATGTCTATTCATAATGTCTTCCACATATCATTTCTAAATAAATATATACCCGATGCTAATCATGTTATCGATTGGAATGTGATTTAGCTGGAGCAAGAAAGCGCTTTTCAAGTGCATCCGGTGCGCATTTTGGACCAGAAAATCAAGCATCTCTGGAATTGAGACATAGGGCTTGTAAAGGTTCAATGGACCTGGTATGGTCCTGAGGATGCTACTTGGGAGCATGAAGATGCAATGTAGACAAAATACCCACATCTTTTTGAATATTTTTGAAAACTCTGATATATATGGGTGTATGATGCATTGAGGACAATGCATAAATAAGGGGAGGGGATTGTAATATCCCTCAAATGAACCCAATTGTAAATGTAATATAAATATACTTAAGTCGGTGAGCTGTTTAGACATCATTTTTGTAATACACCTTTCATGGCATGTTGCACGCATATACTGCGCAGTAAAATGATGTAATATGCACATCGCAAGATACTGAGTGCAATAACTAAAGAGCGTGCAACCTTGAGGTCAACGGATACTATGCCCAGTAAATAAAGTGTGCGTAATATTAAGGTCAACGAACATTTATGTATATGTTATGCATGATAGGCTGGTGAGCCAGTATTATAAGCCGAAATGCTTATGTTTTGGTATTAGGCCGGAACACCTAGATGTAAAGGGCCAATGCACCTACCTTGTACATGACTCATGATTAATATAAAAGACATCGTTGCACATAGACTGACCACAATAAAAAAGATGGGGCCTGAACTTCACCAGTTAGGGAAATGGAGGGCCAAAAGTCAAGGGAATATTATATTAATATTTCCTAAAACATAAAGTATGGATAATTATTTTATCCTAAGTTCTAAAGTTGGGGACAAGTGGAAAAAAGTAACTTCCGATATGACAAGTGTCAATTTGGGGACATGCATTCATATCGTGGGGGAACTTAGCTCATTTGGAGACTTCTCACAGATACCTTACCAGCAACCCCATGACCATCATTCTCACCATCACTTTTCACGAAGAGTTCATAGTGGGTCCTATACACACTCAGTTATCCAGTCAATTATTCCATGACCATTTCACTCATACATTACGTTATCCTTGAGATAGCCATTTCACCATTCCGGAGCTTGTTTTCGTAGCCCCTTTTGGTTGGTGTACCTGGTTAGCTTGGAGCGGGATTGAAGAAGCAGGTTGTTAGGCCCGTGATAAATTCTCTGAGTGAGAGAATTGTTGGGGATTGATTCCTGAAGGTGATAGACTGCAACTACAACACTCTGAGACTTCTGGTCGGGCCTGTTGCTAAAGCCCTGGAAGGGAAGTGGGGCAGTTGAGCAAAGCAGGGGCACACTTCCTTGGGTGGGACATGCATGTGGGGAATGAGAGGTTGTAGGTTGTTACTTGAGTGAGCACCTAAGACATATTCTTTCCTATTGTCCTTGAGACTTAGCCTGGATAGGAACCCTTTACCCTGGGTGGAGTTATGTCCCAGCTCGAGGGTGACTCACTGTTGAGAGTGATGAACAATGTAGTTTATGGTTGGGAGGTTCGTGGATGGTCTGTAAGCAGTTGGTGATAGTATTTCTAAGATAAGTACCAATTGTATGATAAAATGATATTCTACTTTGTTAATTATATGCATATGTTACGATTTTATCATATATGTGATTATGATTGCTTGTGTGCTTATGGGTAATTTCCTCTTAAATGATGCATATCTGTAGTTATTATTATTTCAATATAAAAGTCGTATGTTACAGAAATAAAATTGTTGTTTATATTTAAATCTTTTGCAAGCATGTTTTATGTATATGTTTTAGATACATGTAGTTTAAAGAGTAAATTTATGTGGCATTGCTTAGTTGACTACTGGGTATGCTACTGTATGTTCCGCAGTATGGGAACGAAAGTGTTCCCTAGAGTAGCATGGTCCGAATTCAAGGTTGGGAATGTTACCGAATGGTGTTAGAGCATGAGTGGTTTCTCTGGAGTGGTGAATTCCAGCCTATGGCTGGTCGAGGGAACGTTACACAGAGTATATGGCATCATGGTCAGGTTGTGGTGAAGAAGTCGGGCTTTAGAAGTTGATTGCAAAATTATTTGATCTCGAGTTGGAGGAGATGTGTATCCTTTATGACAACCATAGTTTCATAGATTTGTCAGAGAACCTAGTGTGTCATGAAAAGTCCAATAATATCAAGATCGAGTACCATTATATCTAAGAGGTGATACAAAAGGGAGCAATAAATCTCCAATATGTTACTATCGATGAGCAAGTAGCAGGCGTGTTGGCTAAGCCTCTGTCGAGAGTGAACTTCAAATAATTCAGAGATAATATTGGTGTGGTACAGAAGCATTTTCCATCATGAGAGTGAGTGATGTGTTCCCCAATAGAAGGAAGTGATGTGTTCCCCAATAGCGAAAAGTGATGTGCTCCTAGTAGCAGGAAGTGATTTGTTCCTTAGTAGCAGGAAGTGATGTGTTCCCCAGTAGAGGTAAGTGATGAGATCCCTAACAGTGAGAGATACTCTAGTGAAGGTTTCTATGCTACCCCAACATAGGTTGGTACTCCAGTGCACCTTGGTGTGCTATCCCAATGTAGGTTGGTACTCTAATGCAGGCTGGTATGCTACCGTAGAGCAGGTTGGTACTCCAATGCAGGCTGGTATGTGTTATAATATGATGGATTTCTATGTTTAACCATAGACAATATATCAATATTGTCACCCAGCCATAGGCCGAAGCCACCCCCGAGCACCTTAACCTTGACAAAGAATCATTCTTGAAGAAAACCCTAGACTAGATAGCCAAACAAAGGTAGTGCACCTTTATCCAAAGATAGCACACCAAACAAGAGTAACAAGAGATGATCGAAGAGTCCAAACCATAACCAAGAGATATTCCAAGACAAAACCTAAATCGACTAGTTGCAGCAGTTGCAACAACAACTCTCCTCCAAACTTGCGCACAAACTGGCCAACTACAATGTGCACAAGTGTTGCTTCTGTAGTTCTGAGAATAATGGCCAGAATGAAGACTGGATTCTTGTATTTATACTATTTCTGGAAGACTCCCTGGACCGACTTCTCATTTTGGGTACCAATTCTTTAGTATATAACATTTCCTATAGCCGACTTCTTCTCTTGGAGGCTAATAACCTAATACAAGTCATTCTCTTAACCTGACTTGTCTTCTAGGGCTATTAAACAATTAATTAGGGTTTCTTCTTGCTTCTTGGAATAGTCTATTCTCATCAGGTTTACACATGGAGGTAAATACCTCTCATAGCTACCATAATATCAACACTACCTCCTAGCTAGGGAGGTATTGAAGGAAATGGTGTTGAGCACAAACATACCATTCAACCAATAGAATCATCATAGTCGTATATACTATCTCATGATTA
Organism: Picea engelmannii; assembly: GCA_009831015.1. NCBI lineage: Eukaryota > Viridiplantae > Streptophyta > Pinopsida > Pinales > Pinaceae > Picea > Picea engelmannii. The sequence continues at coordinate 2,683,108 of ML776606.1, forward strand.
GATCATGATAACCATAATCACTATCAGTGTCATCAACTACATCATCTCTCGAAACCATAATCCATTGGAGTAATCAGACATGATGATGAATAAGTCACTCACTCCACAGAGTGACACAAGAGCCATTCTTCTAATCTAGACATATTTCCTAGAAGAATAAATTTCCTATACCATTTTTCATCTGGGGAATCCTCTATCCATTGATCATCCATCTAGTTGATAATAATTTACAACACTATTGATAGTATTCAAGGCAATCTAAACAATTTCATTCAGTAGAGAAGAACTGTGTCTATCCATAGTAGTATAGAACTACAATCCAATGGTACACTACCACACCAGGTAGCACATAAATACTTGATTGTAACGACCCTTGATTATTAAGTATAATTAATTTAGAAATATAATCCTAAAAAAATTAGCTAAACTATAATTATTTATTAAAATAACCTTAACTAATTATTTGTTATTAATTAGTTATTCTTGATTATGATTAATTTAAGTATAATTAACTCTTTAATCAATATGGCTAATAATTTATTTAATTATTAATTAATTCATTAATTAATAAAGTATTAAATTAAAGGTGGAGAATAAAATATAACATTTAATCAAGTTACGTATACAAGAAGGGATCACATAAGGATCCCGAGAAGATAAGAGAATTAATGAATGGATAAGGGTAATTAAATGGAGGGATAAGGAATTTAATGCAAGATGGAGTGTCGGTGAAGAGAGGAGGAATAAGGGGGGGGAAAGGAGTTGAGAGGGGGATCGAGTTTTTTTTTTGATTCTACCAGAGGGGAGAAGGGATTTTGGGGAGAGCTCTGAGTACTGGACAGAGGGAGGAATTTACAGTGCACCAGGGGGTTGCTGGAGGTTTTTGGCTCGGAGGGCTAGGATATCCGTTGATATCCTAGGGCTAGGCGCTACTAGTCGGTAGGGAGGGTGGTTTTGGGTGGTGTCCTAAGGAGCAAGCTAAGGAAGCCAGCTAAGGAAGCAAGCGGCAGCATCAGGTTCAGGTTAGAGTTACAAATTATTTTGAAGTAAATTGTTATTAAATTTTATTACTATGAAAAATTAGATTTCGAATGTGCTAGATGAAGTAATTATTAAATTTTACTGTGGTGTTCTAATTTAATGGTTGTTATAATTAATTTAGATTCATTACATTTGGTATCAGAGCCCTGGTTCAAATCTGGAACCGAGGGCCTAAATAAGGGGTATTTTTTATTTGTACATTTAGTTTTTATTTGTACATTCTTTTGAAAAACAAAAAATCTCCAGCCACGCTTGACCTGCACATAAAATACAGAAACATTAATAAAAATAAAAATAAAACAAATAAACGCATTAGGTTAAATAAGAATCGAGGCCTATGGGCCAAGTTCAAAATTTTAGAGGATGTTAATAGGATTCAGTATTCAAAGCAACTATCATGTAAGCTACTTCTATGCAATGCCGGAAAAACACATACTCTGTAACTTTAAACCAATCTTTTGGAAACTAGAAATTTATACTTCATTAACTTACCGTTCATAGGAAGAGCATAAACTTAAAAAACAAATATGGTATATATTAACATTTAAGTATGTGTATAATTGAATAACATTCTATATTACCTTAAGTTGTGGATGAATTTGTCAAAAGTGTAAATGGATGTGAAATATTGTTTACCTGGATCTCTCCAATCATGAAAAACTCATCGGTTAATGACTAAACATCATTACGTAGTTATGTGGATTGACTTTCCAAGTGAAATTTAATGCCCGAATTAAGAAGTGTTATTGAAGTAAGGTCATAATAATGAGAAGTTGAATCGTGAAAGGATTATGTGGCGATTGTGAGTTCCATAGTTAAACTAAGAACATAACCCACTAGAAGGGATAAGCATTAATTAACATAAATTTTATAGCTACCAATCAACACCATTAAGATACTAATTAATATTCCTTGAATTTATAAAATCATACAGTTTCCACTATCTAGCTCAAATGTTACTATTTATATCATTACATACTACGTCATTATACTTCCTTATACTTCACAAATGATATTGACCCGTTGTAGTTGAATGTACATTGAACAAAACATCAAATATGAGTATTATTATTCCCAATTAATGTTGACAACATGCAGAGGGTACCCGCACCCCAAAATCTTAAAAGAAAAGAGGAACAAAATGTCGATCCATTAAGGAGGATGATGCCTGACAAAATTCCACACTGCTAGGAGAAAATTTTGGGGCAAAGGTACAGGAGACGTGCTGGGCGGAATGCTCCTCATGCAGAGGTAATTAGAGGGTAAAATAAACAGAGAAAAACTTTAAGGTCAACACCATATTTTTCCGAGGAAAAGAAAATACGAAGGGATGGGAAAAATTAAAATAATAAAACACAGGATATCTCTCTCTCCTCACACGTAGGGAAAACTCGAAATTCTTGCTGAGTCAGAGCAAAATTAAAATAATAAAACGTGGGTTATCTTTCTCTACACACACACAGTGAAAAAACAAAACAATTTTTGTTGAGTAAGAACAAACAAAGGATAAAACAAAAAGCAACTCTAGGTTAACGATGAAGGCCAGGGTAATGTATGTATCAGAAAAATTTCCAGCAAAAACGCAGTGAGAGACTATGCCCCAAACTTCCATGGCTAACGACAAACACAAAGAGTTATGCCCAAGGAAATTCGTTGTGAATGGAGCAATATACAGAGAGAAAAAAAAAAAGGCAATAAAGATGCATACATAGTTTTAGGGACCTGGCTGGGAATCTTTAACAGGTGATCTTTCATCCAGATGATATGATTCAAAGGAAATATCTGAGAAGATGATGTTGTCTACATCTACAGGAATTAAATCATCATTACCAGGTTCCTGTCAGATTACATTTGCAGGTAATGTGATGAATGCAGCAGGCAGACATTCAGTCAGAGAGTTACACATTCTCTAGTGTTCTCAAGGCATGCGCTGCGTTAGCACATATGCAACGTGGCGAAGAGATTACATTTGCAGGTAAAATGAAAAGCAAAAAGAAGAAACAGGCTGGCCGGAATGATAGTTTTGAGTTTATCCAAAATATTGCAGAAAATAATCAAGGCGACAATAACAGTTATCTACGTAATAAAGATTAGATAAAGATTTTCTTGTTTCTATTAGATTTTTCATTTTAAATTGGAAATAAGTTATATAAAAATATTCATCATTCTAAACCAGCACAATAAACCAAAGGCCAACGTTTTACTGGTTTTACCAGGCATGCCAGGGAGATTTCTCTTCCGCTTCGGTACTCTGGGTTGCTGCTGCGCAGATGAATTATTGAGCGGTGCCATTGGCTTCCTTGTCCATCTTTCTCTTCTTGCCATTGCCCTTGTTCTCCCTAAGCCCTGCGTGTTTTTACATTGCGTTATCACTGTATTTTTAGGACACTAGTGAGCAACAAACAACACTACACGAGCCATCCTGTAGCTGCAAATTGTTGCTGGTTTTTTTTTTGTAAAAATATTATATCCCTTTTAATATAATAGTGCAACTTTCACATGAAAGAAAAAAAAAAAAGAGTCATTATCTCACTATTAATGGTTCTGAGCTGGTGACTACAAATTTCAAGAGCTATACTTTCAGTACAATCCAATTCTTTGATAACAATGTTTACCACAGTGATTCTGAATACACCTTGATTGCTAAGGAATCACTGAAACCGTCCCCCTGGAAAAGAGTGGGCATTTATATTCACATGAAAATCTGACAATATTGTTGTGTAACGCACTGTTGATTTAGCAAGGAGTATTTTGAATATAGAATTAGATAACCATATGCCAGATTAGTAATTCCAATTAGAATCCAGTTATTCATACCAGTGATGATGGGTACTGTATCTTCATCAATTACTAGATATGCATAATTATCTTCCAAGCATGGTACTGGAATGATCTTCATTCTGTCCGAGCAAAATAGGTTCACCTCCACGCTGGAACAATATATAGCAAAAACCCTTGTGATTTCAGCTTCGGAATAATGGCAGACTAGGAAAACGAAAGGGGCAAAGGAAGTAGAACGTCGATCCAAGGAAAGAGGTGAGCTTAGGTGTTGATACAGGGAGTCGGAGGCCGGGCACGTGGGCCTCATGCGAGGACCCACGATGCCTATTCATGTACGTGTAGTATTTCATGAGCAGTTTATTTTATATTATTTTTTTTTGTTGATTGTTTATTTTTCTTATCATTATTTTAATTATAATAAATTAATTGTTTTAAATTTTTTTTATTCACTTTTAATTATAATTATTTAAAAAAAAGGGGGGGTTTTAAAAAAAATAATATATATATATATATATATATATATATATATATATATATATATATATATAATTTTAATTATTTAAATTATAAATTAAACTAAGCTAAATTAATTAAATTTAATTAAGTTAAATTTAATTAAATAAAAATTAAATTAATTAAATTAAATTAAAATTAATTGGGTATTTTGATATATTTTAGTAAAACAAAGAAACAATTTATGGATTCCGTGGGAATTGAACCCTGAACCTCCTTCCACCGTGAAAGTCTTTACAAAATCCGCCCTACCAACGCGCCATGCGTTGTTTCTTTTACAAATAATTTCACATTTAAATATTTTAATTGTCATACCCAAGACCACATGCCAAGCTATTAAGCGCCTTTTAGAGCCATACAGGTCACATGCCAAGTTATCAAGCACCAAAGAAATAAATGGAGGAGCCCACAAAGGGACGTATATGCTCAATGCGGTGTCTTACGAAGACCACTAACGCCGAAAGGTACATAGCGTTGATGAACGCTGAAATGTGGCTGGTAGTTGTGGACGATTATTCAGTTGCTACAGTTTAACCCTATTTAATCATTAAACGTGGTAACTATATAACCTTACAGCATTTTTTTTTACATGACTAGGTAAATGTTAAAAAGTAAACATGTTAACGGATGCCCTGATAAATGCAAGAAAGTTACGAACAATAAATCGGACCCAGTGATTTTGGAGGATGACTAAGAATATAACAAGCATTTTCAATGCGTAGCCATCAGATCAGGGCTTAAGGTAAAGTAGGATTTAAAAGATCATTGATTGTGCCCATTGTCAATAGGTGTACGCATATTGGTGTAAATTAATAAACATAAGGTCGGAAGTCGCTTTAATCAAGTTGTAAGCGTAAATTAAAAGGGCTCAAACTAGGACAAGAGGGAAGGAGGCAGCATATGCACTAGGAGCGTAAGCATAGGAAGTGGCGAGTGAGGCGCAAGGATAACGTAGCTATAGGGCATAAAACCAATAGTTATTTTGTAGGGGTGAAGAAACGAAGCTTAGGTGCTTAAACCTAACCCTAACTTAGCCAATCCCCTAATGGAGTAATTTCTGTTTACAGACAAGTAAAGAAAACTTATGCCTAACCCTATTTCTAAAGTTTGGTAGCACCAATTTAAAACATCCTGGAACTCACCCTGACAACTTTGGTTGATGCAGGTCAAAGCATACAAGATGGTCAGGACTCGAGGAAGTCGAGGTAGGGAAGCATCAACACAAGCACCGCCAAAACCACCAGCGCCACCACCACCATCGCTCGAACTCGCCCTCATACTGTGCTCGTTGGAAGCCATCAACAAGACTTTAAAGGGGCAACAACTGGCAGGGACTGAAGTAGAACCCCCACCGTCTAGAGCGGGTAATCCAGAAGTGTCAAGGGATTCAGGGGGAGGACCTCCACCTGAGGACATCATGCGAGAGTTGCAAAAGATCAAACTTCTGGAGTTTTCCGGAGGTCGCTCCAGTGAACGTGCGAAAGGATGGTTGGAAGGCATGACCAGGTGTTTTTCCCTAAGATACTATGCGTCCAACTCAAAGGCAAAGATCGCCATTTTTCAGTTAAGGGACAGCACCCTGAACTGGTGGGGTAACCTGGAAAGACAACTGCACCTTACCCCAGACACGGTATCTTGGGAACTTTTCGAGGAAAGGTTCAGGAGGAAATATGTACCGGTGTACTACGAGGAACAACAGGTTGGGGCATTTCATGCCTTAATATAGGGAAACAAAACGGTAGAAGAATATGAGATCAGGTTTATGGAACTGGTCAAATATGTGTCGTATATCGATAACGACCAGCGATAGGTAGAGCGCTTCATCTATGGATTGAACCCTAGGATAAGAGCTATGGTGAGGATGTGGAAGCGGTCTTCAGTAGCAAAGGAGGTAGAAAATGCGCGTTACATGGAAGAACATATGAATTTGACTGGGGGTGCAAGACCGACATTTCCGCATCGCCCGGGATTCGTAGGAAAGGCCCTGAGGACATTTCCTAGGGGAGGGGGCTCAAGGCCACCGCCATATGGTAACAGATTTGCGCCAAGGACAGAAGCTGCAGGGATTTCAATGGCAGCGAGTGCAACACCTCGATCATCACCAGCAACGCAGACAGGTCCAGTGGGACAAGTATAGTCCAGGATCTTCTACTTGGGAAGACGCTGAGACACTATGGCGAGACTATCCCTCACTATTTTGACCACCTCGAGAAGATGTTTCTCGAAGGTGGGGTGTATGTAACACCACCTTTTGAGTTAGACATCCAGGATTACCTGAGGCCTATATACTTCATTTTCTAGTCACAGTGAAACTATTAAGTGATACACTTAAAACTTTAAAATTTATGAACTTTTACGAATGTTTAAATGTTAATGATGATGATGTATGTAATGCGAGTTATTATGTGAATGTAAACTTTATGAATGATTAAATGTTAATGATGATGATGTATGTAATGCGATCTATTATGTGAATATAAACTTTCTGAATGTTTAAATGTTACTGATGATGATGTATATGATGCGACACATTGTGAGAATGTGAATTAAATGAATGTTTAAATGCTATCAGGATGATATTAGATATGATGCAATCTATTTTGGGTAAATGATAATCTTGTGAATGAGTGTCAAAATTGAATTATGAGATATTATGAGATCTATTTCTAATTGGAAAACTTTGATGTTAATTTATCGGTACAGCGATACCAAATTGAAATGATGACAGTATGAAATTACATGATGATAATGCATAGAAATGTATGAGTTCATGTTACAGACTAATCTGCAGGTTATGGGCTATGAAATAGCCAAGGAATAATGATGATGAAAGTGTATATCAGGAACACTGACCGAGAAACATTATGGTATGAATATTGTATTTGGAAATTTATATTGGTTTGGATGCATTGCTATGATATGTGGATCACTGCATGATTTCAGGTAACGACACTACCCAAAACCGAATAAACGATGAAAAAACCTCCAGCAGCACGGTGCCACTGTATATTCCATTGTAGGGTGTTGACCCTGGTTCTGTTAGGAGGGGTGGAGGCATTTCCCACCGTGTATCCTCCATTGTAGGGTGGTCCATCATAGGGGTGGACCCTAGATCTGATTAGGAGGGGTGGAGGTGTTTCCCACCGTGTATCCTTCGAAACCTGAAGTCCTGGGAGGATGGTGTTGGTTCACGCTCCCCAAGACGTGTGATGAGGACTGTCAGTTGCCTGCTAGGGAAGCTTGGTCGAGATAGCCACACTTCCACTTAAGGGTTCTATTTGGAGTTAGTTCAGTATAGCTGACGCTCCAAGATAGTCTAGCAGAGGACGGATAGGAATGGAGTTGGAAGTAGGTTAGGGAGGAAGGATGAGTAGAATAGTTGAGACTATATGGAGATCTATCTTGTGGTGGGATTTGAT
>ML776606.1:2691931-2721471 GCA_009831015.1 Picea engelmannii
AGAGGGGGATCGATTTTTTTTTTTATTCTACGAGAGGGGAGAAGGGATTTTGGGAAGAGCTCTGAGTACTGGACAGAGGGAGGAATTTACAGTGCACCGGGGGGTTGCTGGAGGTTTTGGGCTCGGAGGGCTAAGATATCCGTTGATATCCTAGGGCTAGGCGCTACTAGTCGGCAGGGAGGTTGGTTTTGGGTGGTGTCCTAAGGAGCAAGCTAAAGGAGCAAGCTAAGGAAGCCAACTAAGGAAGCAAGCGACAACATCAGGTTCAAGTTAGAGTTACGAATTATTTTGAAGTAAATTGTTATTAAATTTTATTACTATGAAAAATTAGATTTCGAATGTGCTAGATGAAGTAATTATTAAATTTTACTGTGGTGTTCTAATTTAATGGTTGTTATAATTAATTTAGAGTCATTACATTGATTAGTTACAAATATTCATAATCAGTGGAACACATCCACCAGAGTATTATACATCTATTGTTCGGAGACATACAGTCTCCATAAGAATCATATAATCTAATATCAACCTGCACAAAAAACAGTGGTATGATATAAACTGAATCATCTAGGCCATTCTTCCACTCACGTATGTGATATCTGGAAGAGCATCTTCCCTCAGAAAGTAGAACATCAATGATGATCTATCTAGAAAATTATTCTCAAGAAAGGAAGAATAATTGTCCTGATTTATGAGCCTGGACCATTCACCTATCTAGTCCATTCCTCCATCACTAAACAAAGTGCAACCTAGGGAGAATGAGTTTTCCGTAGGGAATGTCTATCCCTGATTGTTGAACCTATACCATTCACCTATCTGGGCCATTCCTCTGGCACTAAAAAAAGTGAAACCTGGAGGGAATTAATCTTCCCTAGGGAATGACTATCCAGACCATTTCCTAAGGAAATAATTGTCCTGCACCAACCTCCAAAATGGACCATTCTTTGAAACTGCTCACAACTGTGAGCTTCAAAAGAATGACTTTCTGGCGAGGCGAACCAGTGTTATGTACCTCTACTGAGAATGAACGTCAAGAAGAGAGACTGTCCTAGACCATTCCCCCACACAAATCAATCCATCATTGTCTATGGTACATAAACAATCCATCGAACCATTTTCATTACAAAAATGATTGTTCGATCTGGACCATTTTCTGAACTGGAAAATGTTTGTCCATCGGAAATATCAAATAACTTTCTGAACTGGAAATGAACTCCTCATCTTGGACCATTTTTCAAGCTTGAAAAATGACTGTCAATAAATCAATAACACATCAGTGCTCACTCCCAAACTAGGAATCATCTCTTCTTTTTTCAATAAGGAAGTCGTCTCCTCGAGCTCCAAATTGATTATGCAAAACTCTTTCATCTTGGAAAATGTCAGCTTATCTGCTCATCTGTGTATATATATATATTGGAGAACCAATTTTCTTTTCTGGACTTCATCACGAAGAATGTAATGCTTGATCTCAAAAAGTAATTCGGTCTTTCTCGAACATTGGTTTTCTATGAAGGCTTCATATAGCTCTGATCAATATAGTATATCATTGTTCGATTCATCTTTTGTTTCCTTCTAGCTCATAACATCATGGCAAGGGTCAAACTGGAACAGATCCAAGTGGTACTTATTCTTCCATAGTGAGAGTTTTTTATGGATTAGAAATCCATCATCCTAAGCTTCTGAGTAACCATTTTGATACAATATCTCTGTTATAGAAAGTTTTTCACCACGCTTATGTTGTGCATTGGAGGTTCTTTACCAAGTTTTCTTCTTTCATCTGCATACAAAGGTGTCTTTCTGGTATACCTTAAAGCCTTGAGGTTTTTCTTCATATGCTCTTTGTTCAATTATTATGGAGAAAAGGATTTGCATTCATATGATGTAAAGACCAACCCATGGATATTGGAGACGATATAATGGCTCATGTAGAGTATGTTTGGTTTACTGGAACAAAAAATCATCATAGTCTTCTCCCTCCATCTGAGAGAACCTCTAGTTCTCGATCTCACAATTCTTATATTCATAAGTATTCCATACATTTATCTTCATCACAACTTTCATTTCCTCTTCTTGATTGATTTTAGTGAGTTCAGGTCAGACTGGTAGTCTTGTGATACTTGATACAATGATTGGTTGTTATGGATTTTCTTTCTCTCTTGGAATCTTCATTTTCTTCCTCATGTTTCTGTTTAACTCTTAGGTCCATGGATTTTTCTATAGATTCCATGCCCTGAAGATTCCAACTTATTCCTTTCATCATAGGATAATGGATGTGGATGGAAAATCAAGGATACTTTTAGGATTATTTTCAAAGAATGCTTCTTCTAATGTCAAACTTGAACATGCACTTCTTTTCATGACTGTTAGAATGGATATATACTTCATCATATTCAATGGATCATAGGATTAGCTCCCTCCTAATCCTTGCTTCATATATGAATGCATACTCTTATTTTGGAAATATATAATTAGATCCCTCCATCTAACAGAGTCCATGCTTCCGCCTACATCCTTATTGCCTTCTGCAAAGTGTCATAAGTCTTTCTCCAATTTCCTCTTGATTTCTAACTTCTTTCTGTCTTTACTTCTTCTAGGTTTCTTCAAGATTGCTTTTGATTTTGTCTTATCTTGCAACTGTTACTTCTGTAATAACTTGCACATGAATTTTTACAAGGGGTTGTTGATGTACTTCATCCTTTCATGTGTATTGTCTGACTTGTAGTCATAGTGATATCAATCCTTATCTTTTTGTTCTTCCATAGGTATAGTTTTTTCTTGGAACATATTATCTTATAAGAAATAGATATGCAAGATATGTATGGAAAACATTATATGTATAAGACCTATGAAGAGAATTGTTACCTTGTCTTAGAAGAATAATTTTGTTTCATCCTGCTTAGTCTTTTTTGAAGGTTCATTTTCTTCGACAACTGATGCTTCATGTGTATCCTTCCTTTTCTTTACCTCTGGAAAATGATTCTTGTAGTGACCATATTTTTGACAGTTGAAGCATTGTATTTTTGACATATATTTCTCTTGATTTGGCTTCTTCCTTGAGACAGACTTCCTTTTGTTCCTGAAATTATTGAATCTTGTTGTGAAGTCTTGATCATCGTATTTCTTTTGAGGTTTCTCTTTTGCACTAATTCTTGATTCTTCTTGTGCACAACAAGTCCAAATTTATTCAAATGTAGGATACTCCTTCCTTGTGTTCCTTCTTGTGGAAAATGCATCCCATGTCTTGGGAATACTATTGAGTACTATATTTACCAGTTCCTTTTATGAAATGATTTCTTCAATATCTTGTAGTTGATCTCTTAACTGATAGATTCTCTGATGCAGACTAGTAGCCCTCAGGCCGAGATCTTCTCACAGGATCATTTTGAATCTTCCCTAAGCTGAAGCGGCTCTTTTGGATCCCTATCAAAACCTCAACATTCGATCCACATGTCCTTCCTTGAAAACCCCACCTGCACAAACATGCATTGGGAATGAGAATTCACCTCCACGTGGACACCAACAATGACCTTCCACACGACCTCCCAGATATAACCGTGACCCTTTTCCGAAAAAGGATTTTTCGAGTTTCACGATTTCGTGAACCCATATGTCAAGAGTTCTAGGCCTTTGATCTCCCGAATACAAAAATGCCGAAATACCAAAATCCCGGTCTTTCTAACTGTGTCCTCCGTGATCACAGTCCTTCTTTCGGAACTTTGGGGTTTCCAATGCCGAAATGCTCCCATAACTTATCTTCAGGATTACCGAAATGTCGAACCTAGGTATGCCAAAATATGATCTTGTCCGTGACCCAGAAATACTCCTCCTGTGCTTTTAGGAATTCACATTTTGGAACTTCATGAATCTCAACGCAACAATTTCTTTTCCTCTCGTACTTCTGGTATCTGAAATACCAAAGTACTGAAATCTCAAAACTCCAGTCGTCCTTCTCTTGAGGAAGATCAACGACTGCGAGCCTCCCTGATCCAATGGCTCGGATCCTTTCAGGATCTCATGGGTCAAGAGTTTCGAACTCTCACCCCTGCATCTTCCGGTAGCCGAAATACTGAAATGGCCTTTTGGGGATTTGCCCGAAACCTTGTCAATGTGCACTTTTCGGGACTTCAGGATTCACAATTTTTCCAATTCTCTGCGACCAAACCTTGATCCTTCAACTTCTTGGTATTCGAAACCTAGATGGGTTTGGATCTCTACCACATGTCCTCTAAAATGGATGGTCATGATCTTCCTTTCTTCGCGTAATAGGAGTTTGAAACTCTCGGTACCAAAATCTCTGCCTCCTCTACCTTCCGAACTATGAATAGCTTAAATTCCAAAGTTCTTCTCCAAAGGCAAGTCGTGTTTCGCGACTTCGGGGTTTTCACTGTGAATTTCCCCAGTCTCTTGTCATCGGGATTCCCAAAATGATGAAATGATGTAGCGGCTCCTTTTCCTTGAATGTGCGAGGGTTAAACCTCATGAAGCTTCCCTCGAATCTGATGGCTATCAGTCCATGCACCTAGAATTGACGGCAGCTGTAGCTCCTTCCTGAGCTTACACCTTCTTTATTTTCCTTGGAAGTTTTTCCAATTATCAAAGGTTTTGACCTTTGTTTCCTCTCTGAAATCTATATATTTGGCTCCCGTTTGTGTTCTTAAAGACGTTGTCCCTCCTGAGATTTGTTGATTATGAAACCTCAAAGGTTTCCCAACCTCTACACTCCTTATAGAGTCTTTTCACACAAAGGTGCTATCTATCCCAAGCTTCGGGACCTTAGAATAAGTCCTCTCTCGCTCCCACTCCTACTGCCTGACAAGCCTTCAGATGACTATATGTCTATCAACACTTTACTCAGGTGTTGGCCTGGTGCATTCCTTGCATAGGTATTTATCCTTTCCCTTTGTGCACTCTTGCACTTGCTCAATGCCCTCCTAGCAGAGGTTCTGCAGAATCCTTAGTGACTCTGTCTGCTCAACGAACTCGAAACAGAGTTCTCTCCTTAATGCATCCAGTGCATTCGCTCGATGCCCACCTGGAAGATGTTTCACAGAATTCTCAGAAATTCTATTTGTCCTGTGCCCTCCTTTGCACAGTCTCACCTACAAGGTATTCAACAACCTTGAGGCTTCTCCCTAATTCAGTGACTTCCTCTGGTGCACTTTCCTGGCACTCCTTGCATGAATCCGCAAAGAACCCAGACCTGGAATCAAAGAACTCTGAACAGATAGGGAAATCTATCTATAATCTGTATATGGAACTTAACATACATCTACAAAATATATGAGTACACACACATAATATTCATGAAATGCATAAACACACAAAGACTCAAATGCAAGAAAAAAATATCTTTGTATTAATATGAATGCTTGTTTACAATGTGAGCTTGGACTGCAATGGAGTCTTGGCTCCTTCTCTCCTCCACTCTAACTCTCGCAGAGCTCTCCTATCTCTCGACTCTACTCGACTAACCCAACTACTTCTCTCTCATCCTACATACAAAGGATCTTTTACATGAGGGGGATCTTCGAGCTCTTCCCTCCATCCTCACCAACACTATTCAATTACATTAACTTTACATTGAATGGGTTGTCTAGTCTAGATCGGAGCTAGATACTAGCCTTACAACCATTAAAGGCCTTCTTTAACTACAACATTCTCAAAGGCACGGCTTTGGCTCTACCAGCCTTACAAACATTTAATACAAATTTCAAATTCAAAATTTGAAATGAGAGGGTTGCGCCTCTCCTTCTTCATTGAATGCACGTTGTGTTGGATGTCTGGCTGGCTAGTGCATGGCTAGCTTGGAGCGATTCTCCTGCATCATTTTGACAAAGTATGATGTTATTCTGCTATCATAATTCATCTTCATGTCACGAAGCTCATTCTTTAGACTCATTACTTCTCCAATGTTTCTGACTCAGAAGAGGTTTGTTAAGGCATCATACATATTCTTAGATGAATCAATATGGGAGATGTAAGGTATCAAGTGGTCTTTTATATAATCTACTATGATATTCGTGGCATTGATGTCATTGTCTTTGAACTTCTCCATAACTACAACATTATGCGGTTCCTTCTCTTTTCCTTTTTCAAACTCTGGTTCCACAATCTTTCCTTTCACGATATCCAACACTTTATTCTTGGAAAGGATGAAATCAATCCTTATCTTCCATGATCTGAAGTTAGAATCCCCGTCTAACCTATTTTCTGACTTCATAGAGTAAGTCATGGCTTCTTTGACTTGGTCAACCCTAGATTTGACCAAAAAATCAAACTTGATGTCTTATCTTACTAAGAGTAACAAGAGATGCACTAGGATAGGGCGAACTAGTATATATGGAAATTGGGTCAATACATTCACTTAAGGTGCCTCAACAAGAGGGTTAGGGTTTTGTTGTTGCATCAAAAACTGGCTACAACTACAACTGCAACTGAGTAAATCCTCCCAATCTATCTTCCAGCAGTTAGACTGTCTAGAGATAATGTGGGCCCATAACCTATTAGAATATAATGGATGTGCTCATTTAAACATAGACAATATAGTGATACTGTCACCCAACCATAGGCCGAAGCCACCCCCGAGCACCTTAACCTTGAAAAAGAATCATTCCGGAAGAAAAACCTAGACTAGATAGCCAAACAAATGTGGGGCACCTTTCTCCAAGGATAGCGCACCAAGAAAGAGTAACAAGAGCTGATGAGAGAGTCCAAACCGTAAACAAGAGAGATTCCAAGACAAAACTGAAATCTTCTAGTTGCAGCAGTTGCAACAACATCTCTCCTCCAAACTTGTGCACAAACTAGACAACTGTAGTTCGCACAAGTGTTGCTTCTACAATTCTGAGAATAATGGCCAGAATGAAGACTGGCCTCCTATATTTATACTATTTTTGGTAGACTGCCTGGGCCGACTTCTCATTTTGGGTACTAATTCTTTAGTATATAACATTTCCTTTAGTCGACTTCTTCTCTTGGACGCTAATAACCTAATACAATTCATTCTCTTGAGTCGGCTTGTCTTCTATGGTTATTAACGAATTAATTAGTGTTTCTTATTTCTTCCTGGAATATTCTATTCTCATCAGGTTTACACATGGAGGTAAATACCTCCCACAACTACCATAATATCAACAATATGCTACCCCAACACAGGTTGGTACTCAAATGTAGGCTGGTATGTTAACGTAACGTAAGATGCTACTCCAACATAGGTCAATATACTACCCTAACGTAATTTGGTATGCTACTTCAACACAATATGGTATATTACCCCAACGTAGGTTGGTATGCTACTCCAATGAAGGCTATTACTCTACTCTAGTGAAAGTGCATAACTTCCTATGACATATAGATCTGTGATTGAAAACAAGACAATGACCAAGTGTGCAAAAGCTCAAAAGCAATGATGATGATCGTGATGAGAATAATTCCTTCCTTGATAATAGGGAGTGTTGGATTTTGATTAGCTTTGGAAGATATTCTTATTGTGTTTGACCAAGACAAAATCCTAATTAATATTATTATATTTTATTTTTTAATTCGGCCCTATTGTGGATTAGTTAAATTCGACCCTATTGTGCCTTGACAAGTAAAATGTAAAATAGAAAGATAAAGTGTCAGGTTGGCTAGACCTAATTTTAGGTTGGCCAACTTCTATTTATAAGAGAGGATAGTGCCTCATTTTAAAATAAACACACAATTTATGTGGATAATAAGATAAGTGCACAAGTCTTAGAGGAATATGCTACTGCAACTAGGAAGTGATGTTGTGGAGGTTCTTGGTTTACTTCTCAAGTATATCTTGGTTATGTGGTGTGCTCCTCTTCCCTAGTCAAGGGTTTGAGGAGGATATTATTCTTTGTTATTTCTCTCTTGGAGAGAGGCATTTTTCTTATTTGGTGAATCTATATTGAGGAAGTTTGTTGGGTTTTTCCCCTAGAGGTTTTTCCTAGGGTAAATCTTATGTATGTTGTCTATGTTATTCTTTCAATGATCATTTATACGCAGTTATTCTGCTAATTATTTAAAAGTAAAAGAACACTAATCTGGTTCACTGCTTAAGATGAAAATTCAACACATAAAGCATGTGAAAAGTCATGTCATGAAAATCATATTAAACATAAGAGGTTCCCGATGGGAGACCTAGTTTTAATCTATGTCAACAATTTCTTGCAGCACCCTGGAAAGTTCCAAATGCACTAGTTGGGTCCATATGGTATGAAATTTGTAACAGAGACACATGTTTCTCAGTTGGATAACTTTAATGGGGGAATTATTAAAGGACTGGACAATGGTAGTTGGTTGAAACTGTATAGGGATAGTCGGGCTTCCACACACTAGTCTGAGCACGTAGTATGTGTACCATAGTAGTTGTATTATATTGTATTATAGAGGTAAATAAAAAGAAATAAAAGATCTTAATTTAATCCACAATAGACATTTGAATAAATAAGAAATATGAACTTTTGAATCGGGCATTGTTCAAAGAGTCAAATTAATAGAAAAAAGAGTTGAACAAGAAAATGTTGTGGAAATGAAGGAGAATGGAATTGCACATAGGAAGGAGAATTAAAGAACCAGGTTAAATACCTACACATAGGATGGGAATAGAATTAAATATCAACCATAATGGAAATATGGCGGAAACACATGGTCATAAATTAAAAACAGTGATGAGATTTTGATAGGCTCAAAAATCTAGACCACGATCCATCAAAATATATGAATTTAACGCAACAAATGGAAGGAATTGATTGTGAGTGCAATCATATGGGACTGATAATTTTGGGAATGAAGAGGAAGATAACAACTAGAAAAAAGATATAAAATTGAATCAAGGGCGATGTGACAAAGACTCCCCCCAACCTGCAGGTTGGAATTCCATGCACGCAGAATCGTTCTTCTTCCACTGGCCTGAACAACTCTCAATGATTGGCTCTTCTATTTCCCTTTCGGGAAATCTACACCCAAAAATAAACTTGAGAAAATTTACCCTCCTTATACTTTGGGAGATTGGGCTTCACGATTCCGAGTGTAATTTGGCCAAACGTCTTGTCTCTCCGACCCCCGAAACCTGAATTTATGACACTTGGCCTTTTCTCTATCTATTTCTCCTTTCTCCTTATCACGATTTCGGGATTTGCGATGTCAAACCGAAACATGAATTACCAAAACTCCGATGCACTCACAAGGTTGACTTTTCAACAACTCTTCATTCCATCGAGATTTTGGACTTCACGATTTCGCAAATCCTGATGCAAAGGTTTCGGGACTTCACCCAACGAAACCTTGAAATGGTCAACGAAATTGACTTCCTCGTCGAGAGTGCGCCACCTATCCATCCTGATGATTCCTATGGCCCACATGATCCTTTCACCCTCGGGACTTCGCGCTTCATGATTTCGCGAGTCGTGATGTAAAGATTTTGGGACTTCAACTCACAAAACCCCGAAATAGAAATCCACAGGTAAATCCAACAGACCTTGTTGGTTTGGATCTACGATTCTTCTTCTCCTGATCTTGAACCCCTTGAAAACACTCGCCGTAACTCCCCTTCTCCTCCGTGAGATCTGACGGCTCGCGGGACTTCATGAATTCTCCACAGGGAATTCTGACCATCCATCTCTTTCCTTCACAAGGACTTCTGCAACTTTTTACCAAGTGGTTTTCCCACGGTACTCAACTGCCTGCGACACAAACTTGCAATTCCTTCTCATTGTTCCAATGCACAAACTTCTTGTGCTTCCTTCGATGACTGTGGAGACTCTATCCCTTCTAAGCTTTCTCCAACTCTGAGTCTTGAAAAAGACTCCTGCACGCACTCCTTGTGGCATCTTTCTTAATTACTCCAAGGAATTGGAATCCTTCAACCCTGCGCACTCCTTGCAGCAACAGTCTCTCAATACTTCATTCAAGTTACAAGACCTGAAGCTCTAGTCGGACTATGCACACCTTGCACGGCTCCTGTACGTAACTGCACTTCTGTGAAAATGAGAACAATTGTTATCTCTCCTAAGCTTTCAGAGATGTACTCTGACTTCTGTCAACGCTCTCCTTGTGGACAAACTCCACTGCACTCCTTGAAGGAATTTTTACTCACTCAGACAGAGAAACAATTGAAAATCATTTCTAACTCTTCCTCTCAGATTTCAAACATTCAACAAGAAATCATTCATACATATCATAAAAGAAATTGCATGACAGAAAGAGTAAATAATTCGTGAACATAACAATCAATAATGCATACACAAAGAATACTTGAACACCATGAGTTTGAATAAAAACCCTTTTTGTATTAATCCAGAACTTATGTACATGGAATTCATCTATACATCTCTCTTCTTCTTCTCTTCTATTCTCTATGCTCTAAATTAGCATAGTCTATGTTACAATACACAATGAGGGTGTCTATATCCCATTTCCCTCTTTCTCTCTAAAACTGTCTAATCTAGAATTAAATTCTATCTACCTTCATTAACTATCATAAATGCCTTCTACCTACTAAGGACGAGAGCGGATCGCTCAAGGTCCATTTAAATTTTACAAGTGTGCCTCCACTTGATGACTTCATTAATGTTTCAAGACATTTTCAAAATTTGCGTTGGGCGCTTTTCCAGTTGTCTTTTATCTTTGCGTTGGCTCCCTTGAGATGCTCCTGCATCATACTTCCTTGCTTGAAAATTTTCATGGGATCCTATCCATGAGCTAGCGTACGGTGTGTCCATGCCTCTGGATCTCTACTTCATTCTCCCAGCTGGCATCTTCAACTGGATGGCCCTTCCACTTGACCAAATATTCAAAGTATTGCTTTCGCCTGGTCTTCTTGCTGACCCTTTTGTCTAGTATGTGCTCCATCTGCGGATTTTATGTGACTGGCATATGTTTTTTCCACTGGACCTATGGTTGTTCATTTCTTGTCCCTGTTTCCTCATCTTTATATGGGTACAAATCTGAGATATTGAATATCAGAGAAATTTCGATCCCATCGAGTAATTCAATCTTGTAAGCATTTGCCCCAAATTTCTTCAAGCCCTTACATGGTCCGATTTTCTTCATCTTCAGTTTATTATATGTTCCCCTTGGGAAACTTTCCTTTCTCAAATGTGCCAGAATAAAGTCACCAACCTCAAATTGAAGTTGTCTCCTGTGTTGATCTTCTCTGCACTTATATTCTTGGCTCAAACTCTGCAATCGCTCCTTCACCTGACTGTGAAGTTCCTTCATCGCCTCTGCGAAATCTTTTGCACTAGCGCTCCTAATCGCAGTTTGTTCTGAATCTCTCAGCTCATAAATTCCTCTCAGTTACATGCCATAGACAATCTAAAATGGACTCTGCCCCGTGCTTCTCTTAACTGAGTCGTTATAATAAAATTTTGCCTGTGGTAATATGTGGTCCCACTGGCTGTGGTGTTCTATCACCAGGCTTCTCGGTAAGTCTCCCAGACTTCTGTTCACCACTTCTGTCTGTCCATCTGTCTGAGGATGATAATCCGAACTAAACAACAAGTTAGTTCCCAGCTTCTTCCATAAGGTCCTCCAGAAGTTTCCTACAAACTTAGTGTCTTGATCTGAAACTATGCTCCTTGGTAAGCCCTGAAGTCGAATGACTTCTTTGAAAAATAGATTCGCAATGTGAGTTGTGTCACTGGTTTCCTGACATGGAATGAAGTGTGACATCTTGGAAAATCTATCCACCACCACAAATATTGAGTCAAACCCTCTTTGTGTTCTTGGCAACCCCAATATGAAGTCCATGTTGACTGCATCCGACGGCTTCTCAGGTATGGGTAACGGTTGATAAAACTCTACATTCTATTTCTTTCCCTTCGAATGCTGGCAAATTTTGCATCTGTTCACGAACCTTTTGACATCTGCTCGCATTTTTGGCCAAAAATATGACTCATTCAACTTTGTGAACATATTTTCATGACCAAAGTGCCTGGCCAATCCTCCACTGTGTTTCTCCTTCAGTAAATTCTCCCTCATGGAGCATTTTGGAATACAAATTTGATTACCTTTAAACAATAATCCTTCCTGGATCATGTATTCTGTCCATTGGCTTCTATCTTCGAGAATTGGATTCTCAGTTGCTTCGTACACCCCTTTAAAATATGGATCATCCCTGTACATGTCCCTGAGATCATAAAAACCCAATGTTTTGACCCTGGACTCCTGCAATAGCAAACACTTCCTTCTCAAAGCATCAACCACTTTGTTAGCAGTACCAGAAATATGTTTAATCACAAAAGTGAAATTTTGCATGTATTCAACCCATTTAACATGTCTTTGATTCAACTTTTCCTTTTGAGTCACAAATTGCAGTGCATGATTGTCACTGTATAAGAAAAACTCCTTGGGAATCAAGTAATGTCTCCATTTCTTCAATGCTTGTATAATAGCATAAAACTCCTTATCATAAGTGGAGTATTTCACTTTCACTTCATTCAGCTTCCCACTGAAGTATGCTCTCGGCCTATCTTCTTGACTCAAGACTGCCCCTATTGTAAATCCACTTGCATCGCATTTCACTTAAAATGTCTTTTGGAAATCCAGCAACACAAGAATGGGTTGTTCCGTGATCTTCCTCTTCAACAGATTAAAACTCTTCTCAGCTTCTTCTGTCCAGTGAAAATATTTGTGTCTTTTATTCACTGTATCCATCATCGGTGCGCTTATTCCATTGAAATTTCTAATGAATTTTTGGTAGAAACTAGACAATCCGTGAAAACTTCTCACCTCAAAGGTATTCTTCGGAGATGGCCAATTCTTTATTACCTCCACCTTATCTGGATCCATCTTCAATTTATCTGCAGAAATAAAAAAACCCAAATAAATGATCTTTGTCTTCATGAATGAGGATTTCTTCATGTTTATCAATAGCTTCTCCTGCTGTAACCTCTTCATCACTGTAGCCAAATGTTTCAGATGCTCCTCCACTGTTTTACTGAAAATCAGTATGTCATCCAGATACACAATGACATATTTTCTGATGAACTCCCTTAGGACTTCATTCATCAACCTCATGAAAGTACTTGGCGCGTTCGTTAAGACAAACGACATAACAAGCCATTCATCCAACCCTTCATTGGTTTTGAATGTTGTCTTCCATTTGTCACCTTCTCTCATGCGAATCTGGTGATAACTGCTTTTCAAATCAATCTTTGAAAAAAAAATTGCTCCACTCAAGCAATCCATCAGATCATCCATCCTTGGCAATGGAAATCTGTACCTGATGGTTATTTTTTTAATCGCCCTCGAGTCAGTACACATCCTCTAGCCTCTATCTTTCTTCAGACTGAGTATTTTCGGAACAACACATGGACTCAAGCTTTCTCTGACCAAACCTTTGTCCAACAAATCCTTGACTTGTCTTTTGACCTCTTCATTCTCCTGCAACATCAATTTGTATGCTTCTTTGTTTGGAAAACTGGCTCCTAGTATGAGATCAATATGATGACTCACACTTATGATCAGTGGTAACGAACAAGGTAGTTCATCCACTACTATGTCAATGAACTCTTCCAGCAGTTCCTGAACCTCTTCTAGTAAATCATCTACCCTTGTGCTGGTCAAAACAATTATAGGCTTCCTGACCACAATGAATTGTGGTTCCTCCTTCTTCTTGACCTCTGTAAGAAGTTCCTTCGCACTCATGAGAAGTACAATGTTGCTTACTTCAGGTTTCACCTTCTTATCCTTGATTGGAGGTAACATGTGAGTCCTCCCATTCTTTTCTAGGGTGTATGTGTTCATTCTCCCATCATGAATCACATTCCTTTCATATTGCCACTGTCTACCCAGCAATAGATGACAAACATCCATGGGAATAACATCACAGAGTACCTTATTGGTATATACTCCTATCTTAAATTCAACTAAACACTGTTTAGTGAAAGTTACCTGATGTCCTTTTTGCAATCATGAAACTCTGTATGGGCTTGGATGATCAATCGTCTCTAGCTCCAACTTTTCTACCATCTCTATTGAAACGAGGTTATCTGTGCTACCACTGTCCACAATGACCTTGCATACCCTGTTCTTAGTCTTGCAAGCAGTCCGAAAAAGTCTTTTTCTTTGGACAAAACTCTCCACCTCTTTTTATGGTGTCAAAAGATATTTTCGCATCATCAATGATCTTCCGCCTTCAGCATCCTCTGCTTCAACATTCTGCCTTTGAGCTTCGGCAATGTGAGTTACACCACTTTCTTTCTTTTTGTTTGGACACTCATAAGACTTGTGCCTAGCCTTTCTGCATGTGAAGCATGTTATCACTCCACCTCTTGTATGAGGAAACATATTATTATCAACATAATCTCCTCTCTGTTCGGTATGCTGCCCTCTCTGTTCAAAATATTTTCCTTGCTGTGAGCTTCCACCTCTCTTAGTTTGAGTCAGAGGTTTCTTCCAGTCCTCCTTGGGTTTTTTATTTTTATCCTGGGCAACTGATTTACCTTTGGGCTAACTTCTTCCTCGCCCTCTTTGACCTTGTTTTCGGCTCAGCTTCTCTTCCTCCTTTAGAGCCACCTGATAAGAATCTTCCACCGTTTGGATGGTTATCATGCTCATCTCATCTTGAATTTTGTATCTCATGCCATTCATGTACCTGGCAACTTTTTCATCATCACTTTCCCAATGACCTGTCCTGATGTTCATCTTGTAGAATTATTTAGTGTACTCCTTCACTGTCATCAGCTTCTATCCCAAGTTTTGCATTCCTCGAAATAGAGTAATCTGGTAATCCCTGGGAATGAATTTTTCCTTCATCTTCATGATCATCCTGTCCTAGCTTTTGATTTTTTGCTTGCCTTTGCAGCGTATGTTAGCTTGTAGTTCATCCCACCACAATGTTGCATGTCCCTTTAATCTCGTGACAACATGTTTGACCTTCTTGACCTCTTCTACATATTCATAGTCAAAATATGTGTCCATAGCTCTAATCCAGTCTAGAAGCTCCTCTGCATCTAGATTTCCCTCATAAATTGGAATGTCCATTTTTTCTCTTGCACCCATTCTTGCAATAGCCCTGATCAGGCGTTCATTTGCTGCATCTTCGGCTGCAACTTCTTCCCCTTCATGTTCATCTTCATTGTCACTTTTGGAATCACTGAGATCCCTAGCACCGACTATGTGCCTCTGTGATGTCTCCATGTCTTCAAGTCTGGCACGTAGATCACGCATCTCTCTCTCAATGGCTAGATCAGGCATCTTCCTACCCCTTATTCTTGGAATTTCCCTCTCCTTTGGTGGATCAGGTGTTTTCCTGCTCCATCTTCTCGACGGCATGGTGAATTCTCCTTTTCCCTGCTACAAAAAGCAAAGAAACCTTTATGCACTCTGATACCAATGATGATGCAGACTCCCCCCAACCCGTAGGTCGGAAGTCCATGCACGTAGGATCATTCTTCTTCCACTGGACTGAAGATATCTCAACGATTGGCTCTTCTATTTCCCTTTCGGGAAATCTGCACCCATAAATAACCTTGAGAAAATTCCCCCTCCTTATACTTCGGGAGATCGGGCTTCGCGATTCTGAGTATACTGTGGCCAAACGTCTTGTCTCTCCGACCCCCAAAACTCGAATTTATGATACTTGGCCTTTTGTCTCTCTATTTGTCCTTTCTCCTTATCGCGATTTCAGGAGTTGCGATGTCAAGCAACTTGCCCCCTCGACTCCCGAAACCCTAATTACCGAAACTTCGATGTGCTCGCAAGGTTGACTTTTCAACAGCTCTTCATTCCATCGGGATTTTGGACTTCGCGATTTTGCGAATATTGATGCAAAGATTTTGGGACTTCAACTCATGAAACCCTGAAATAGAAATCCACGGGTAAATCCAACGGACCTTGTTGGCTTGGATCTACGATTCCGCTTCTCCTAAGATTGAACCCCTTGAAAACACTCATCGTAACTCCCTTGCTCCTCCATGAGATCTGACAACTTGTGGGACTTCACGAATTCTCCACGGGGAATTCCGACCGTCCGTCTCTTTCCTTCACAAGGACTTTAGCAACTTTTTACCAAGTGTTTTTCCCACGGTACTCAACTGCCTGCAACACAAAACTGCCTGTGACACAAACTTGCAATGCCTTCTCACTGTTCCAATGCACAAACTTCATGTTCTTCCTTTGAATATTGTGGAGACTCTATCCCTTCTGAGATTTCTCCAACTCTGAGTCTTGAAGAAGACTCCTGCATGCACTCCTTGTAACATCTTTCTTAATTACTCCAAGGAATTGGAATCCTTCGACCCTGCGCACTCCTTGCAGCAGCAGTCTCTCAATACTTCATTCAGGTTACAAGACCTGAAAGTCTACTCGGCCTGTGCACACCTTGCATGGCTCCTGTGCCTAGCTGCACTTCTATGAAAATGAGAACAATTTTTATCTCTCCTGAGCTTTCAGAGATGTACTCTGACTTCTGTCAACGCACTCCTTGCGGACAAACTCCACTACACTCCTTGCAGGAATTTTTACTCACTCAGACAGAGAAACAATTGAAACTCATTTCTTACTCTTCCTCTCGGATTTCAAACATTCAACAAGAAATCATTCATACATATTATAAAATAAATTGCATGACAAAAAGAGTAAATCATTCGTGAACATAACAATCAATAATGCATACACAAAGAATACTTGAACACCATGAGTCTGAATGAAAACCCTTTTTGTATTAATCCATAACTTCTGTACATGGAATTCATCTATACAACTCTCTTCTTCTTCTCTTCTATGCTCTATGCTCTAAATTGGCATAATCTATGTTACAATACACAATGAGGGTGTTTATATCCCGTTTCCCTCTTTCGCTCTAAAACTGTCTAATATAGAATTAAATTCTATCTACCTTCATTAACTATCATAAATGCCTTCTACCTACTAAGGATGAGAGCGGATCTCTCAAGGTCCATTTACATTTTACAAGTGTTCCTCCACTTGATGACTTCATTAATGTTTCAAGACATTTTCAAAATTTGCGCTGGGCACTTTTCCAACTGTCTTTTATCTCCGCACTGGCTCGCTTGAGATGCTCCTGCATCACGATGAGAAAAGGTTATTGTTGCGTGAACAGTTGAAGGGAATAGAGATCCAGAGGAGAGCTAGAGCTTATGAAAGAATAGATCCGAGTATGTTTCATAGAGAGAAAGAACAAACAATCATGGAACCACTAAAGGAAGGATCCTCTATATCATGGAAAAATAAACCACATAGTAATTAGGCAGTAGCACTAGGACAAGAAGAAACCCACTGAGCAGAGGAATTTGATCAATTCAAATTTCCCTGAGCATATGTACTGCCAAGAAATCCTACAAAAAAGAAAGTCAAACTGTAGAAGGAGGATAAATACAACCTGATTACACCAATGATTCCACCAAGGGTCACTATTGAGGGATATATGTTGGGAGTCATAGAAAACTTGAGGTCTTAAAAGAATGATCTGGAATATTTAAATAAGTTTCCATAGTTAGTGCCACAAAATTATTTTCACATGGATTAGACTATGATCGAGTTGGATAAAGTGAACGAGGACAATGAAGTACTACACACTTAATATAATAAACTAGTGAAATAATGGGGTGAGGCGATACAGAGACAAGAAAGATTTCACTGGGTAGTAAAGGAAGTATATATAAATATACTGGAAGTCTACATGGAAGAAAATTCCCCAGTGGAAGAAGAAGTAACAAATATTAGTGAAGCTATTCATGGATTTTGCACGAATATTGTTGACTTGGAAGTGTGCACAACACCAAGTACTCCACTAGAACAGATAGAGAAAAGGGAGAAAATATTCATGACCAATGTGGAGAGCATTAAGAGTCTATATGAAGAATGTGCAAAGATATATCATGAAAGCACACAAGTATGGACTCATTTTCTCGAGAATGAGTAGTTATAAATGTTATACCTTAAGTTACGAACTATGCAAGAGAGGGCACATAAGATCAAATATACATTGAACACTCTACCACCAACAGAGTGGGTGACTGCAATAATTGAGAATAGGTAGTTAAACCAAGAGATAAACCAAATAAGGGAAGAATAGAAGAATTGTGTGCGGAATTGTGAGCCACTGTAGGAGGAAGCCTTCCGAGTGGAAGAAGCACTTGCAGTGACATGGGGCATAGTGAAGCACAAAATGCAAGAAAATGTAGAGAAGTTGAAGACCATTATTACCACGTAGATGAAAAATGAGATTCTGGCACAAGAAGTACAAGTATAGGAGAAGATCAAAACTGCAATGGATACTTTTGAAAATCTTGTTGTGACAATAAAGGCAGTGCAACAACAAAATTGGGAGGCTCGAGATGAGTTGTAAGTGAGTATCAGGGGCCTATTGGGACAGTAAATTTGTGATATTGTTTGGGGATTGTGTTGTGCCTGTAAAAGAAGGAAAGGAAGTTGGATAACTTTTAGGATCGGTGCACGCAAAAGGAGAAAAATAATTAGAATTCGTTAGGCATTTTGGTAGATTGAAAAAGGTTGAGCCCTGATGTAATTGTATAAATATGTAAGGGTTTTTGGGTTAGAATTAGTAAAGTGTGAATTTGATAGTGAATGAGTATCTGAGTGAGGAACTGAAGAGGGTCAATTGATAGTGAAAAAAAGTAAGTGAGCTAAGTATGTAATGAGGAGAGATAGAGAGGAAGAGAAGAGGTGCATAGAAGAAGGACAAGGGAATTTTGGGTATAACTGAGATATCATGTATGAGTGCAGTGCACCTATTATTTAATAAGCATTCAAAATGATATAATACAAAATTCTTCCAATGTGGATGTAGCCCATCTTCGGTGAACTACATTTGTTGGAGTTACTTCACACACACCTAGGATTTATTTTTCCTAAGGTTTTTCCTTGTTTATTAGTCATTAATCAATCTCCTATATTTTAGGAAGAATATTCCTCTAGGGAGAATATTCTCTTCAATTTTCAATTCAGTTTGACTAGTTGAGTGGAGTCTAAATGCTCCATTGGTTTTGTCACCATGCAACATTGTGATCATCACCAGTTAATGTGAATTTTCCTTGGGATCATCACCAGATTGTTACATTACTCATGATTCCCTATTCTCCTCCTCACTTCACTATGTTTCAGTCAGTTAACTAAAGACCGGTTGACTAGTTAACTTAGCTGGGTGGCAATTCACTCCCGTAACTGCATGAGAGACTAGACAAGGTGGAAATTTACTCGCATAACTATTGGTGTGTGTCCATATCACTCTAGACCACCACTATGGCTCATTAGTTACTCATGTATCCTATATCTACTATAAATTATTCACTATTTGAGTGTGGAATACGATTAATGAGAATTCTTCTATTCTTTCTCTCATTCTTCTTCTTTCTCAAATTATCTCTGCAAATGTGTGTATTATTGTTTATCTAGATCTATTCTACGTAGGTTCAACACATTTACATGGTATCAAAGACGACAAACTGCTAAGAAAAAGCTACACCAAATTATTTTTGTAGGTACTGAATATTGAAGAACACAGAAAGATGGAATCTATGTTTTACTCATCGACAATACTTATCATGCCTCATAACTATTTGGAATGGAAGAAAACAATTCTACTTCATCTCATTTGCAGAGGATTGTACCAAATAACTATGGAAACAGGAGTAGAGCCTAATTTCTCCTATGAGAAAAATGACTTTCTCAATAGACAAGATATGACCATAGGAAGTATCTGCACGTCTGTTTATCTTGAAGTTTTCCATCAAGTATATGAAGAATCACAAGAATCAACTCCAAATTAATTAGGCACCAGATTTGAGGTTTTATTTTTGAATAAACAAGATTATGAATATTTCATGCAGGAGGTTGAATAGATAGAGCCACAAGAGAATCCATCAGAAGATCAAGCCTCTTATTTTGAAGAGTCTTTTACACAAGTATTTGCACAAATTTGTATTCCATTAATTGAAGATGATGTCTACTCAATTTACGATTTGTTTTCTGAATTTCATGTGTAATATATATGGCATGCATATCAGGAGTCACATGCAGACACTTTTGCATGAATCATGCATGCATATCAAGAGACAAAAAGGGAGCCACGCATACCAGACTAAATTATGATATTTTATAGCAAACATTTGTAGAAAAAAATGGACATTTGAATTCCTCTTCGAAAAATATCCAATTTCAAAAACACAATTGTCTGAAATAGAGTCCGGGAAGTGAAGCTATCATCGTTTTAAAATCAACAAAATTTCAGCATTTTTCCAGAAATGACCGCACAGTTTTCAAAGTTTCATCCAAAATTTATTTGGATATTCTTCATTAAAAGAAGAGAAAGTGGATATGTGTGGAAATATAAATGATTCATCTACTTCGTTTGATCCGTGCAAACATCTACATCTTCAACAAAATCTTCAATGAGCACAAACTTGGATAGTTGCAAGGTCTTCTTGGAGTGAAGGACATAATTGCTTAGCAACTGCTCTTTGTTCCTTCTGATTTTTGTTTTTTTTATGCATTGTAATTTGAGGGGGGGGGTTCCCATGAGGTTTTCCCTCTTTCCTCCTTTATTTCAGTGTATATTTTTTATTTGAGTACCTAACATGGCCTCGTTGTCAGGACCCATTCTTTATTTTCACCATAGTGATGTTTAGGGGGGGTCTTGGAGATACTTCACACACACCTAGGATTTATTTTTCCTAAGGTTTTTCCTTGTTTATTATTCATTATTGAGTCTCCTATATTTTAGGAAGAATATTCCTCTAGGGAGAATATTCTCTTCAGTTTTCACATCAGTTTGAGTAGTTGAGTGGAGTCTAGATGTTGCATTGGTTTTGTCACCATGCAACATTGAGATCATCACCAGATAATGCACATTTTCATTAGGGTCATCATCAAACTACAAAATTACTCATGATTCCCTAATATCCTCCTCACTTCACTATGTTTCAGACAGTTAACTGAAGACTGGTTGACTAGTTAACTCAGCTAGGTGGAAGTTCACTCCCGTAACTGCCTAAGAGACTAGACTAGGTGGTAGTTTACTCCCGTAACTGTTGGTGTGTCTATATCACTCTAGAACACCACTATGGATCACAATTTACTCATGTATCACATATCTATTGTAAAGTATTTACTATTTGAGTGTGGAATACGATCAATGAGAATTCATCTATTCTTTCTCTCCTTCTTCTTCTTTCTCAAATTCTCTCTACAAATGCGTGCATTATTGTTTAGCTAGATCTATTCTTTGCAGTTTCAACACATTTACAATGTTAAATATGGTGTCTCTCTGTTATGATGCATGGTGTGTTGATTGTTTTGTTTATTTCATGCACATAATGCATGTTTGGCTAATATGAATATGTTTTGTGTTTTGATGGTTCTATGCATATGATGAATGGTATAATGAATGAATGTTAAGTATAATGGTTATGATGAATACCTTCCTTCCCTTTATCATTGAGGAAACTTGATTCTTGTAGTTTCGATAGGTACCTCGGGTGAGACTCCACCTGCTTGCAGGTCATGCTGAAAGGGATAGTATCTAAGGGTTTTTTTTAGTGAATTCATGTTGAACCCTAGGTCTTCCCACTGTGTGCCAACATCTATTTATCTACGTTATCTTCTTCAAACTTTTATTCAAAATTGAAATTACCAGTCCTTTTGAAAAACATAGAAATATAGGTATGCAAATAAAACATGTAATAGTCCACTACTACTCCCTCAACTATTTGATCCTTAACACATATTTTCTTGAGGATAGTGGTGAAGCATTGATTAAAATCTTAATTTATTTGCTTCTTTTCCATTTTAATCAATATTATTTCTTTCATAAGGATGGCACGATTTTCCTCTTCACCAAATTTAATAAGGAATTCCCTTTAGAAATCATCCCATCCTTTGATGGATTCAACTAGTAGACTATAATACTAGATAGACATTTTATTTTCAAAAGTTCAAGGGAACAATCTACAAATGACATATTCATGATTGATATTCGTAAACCTTATAGCAATATAATGTTCTTAATGTCACCTTAAGGAGAAAACAATTTATCAAGGTCAAAATTGGGTAAAATATTTCATCCATGTGGATAACGGTGGAAATCCACTTCGTCCGCTGACTTGTCATGGTTCTCCATATTAGCAATTTTGTGTTATAAGGTTTGGGTCCTAAACTTATAGGTATTTTTGAAGGCCATAAATGATATTTTTTGGACATTTGGTGGTCCTTAGGTTGTTGTGGAATTCCTAGTCCATGTCAATAATTGTACTTCTTGAATATGTCTTTCCAATGAGCTACTAAATTCCCCAAATGTAAATTGTATGCAAGGGTTGCACCCCCAGGAATTTGAGACATCAACTAACCACCTCTGTACCCAAAAACAATTTGGTGCTTCACCTCCAAGGGTTAGGTTTTTGGAGATAAGCTACCACCATTCTAGCCAGCATATCTTTCTCTTCAAAGATAAGATACCACCATTCTAGACAGTCTTTTTTCTACATTACTATGACATTTTATTCACTAACATAAGTTGGGTTTCATTTTATTTATGCATTCTCTTCTATAATTTTGTTTGTATCTCATTTAATTCTCAATATAATCTAGATCAATGGTATCAGAATAGTCTTCCCCTCATTATTTCTTGGTGCATGTACCAAATGAGGTCAAGGTATAGAGAGTTTGGTCTCAAGGTATTTTCACTTAGGGAAGAATTCTCTAATCGACCCAAGAAACCTCCCATGATGGAAGAAAAGAGAGATGATGGAGCAAGAGATCCTTTCAAAATGTTCCTTGAATATTCCTTTGTGTGAAAATAGAATGAGATGATGGAAAAATTCACCCAAATCCTTCGACAAATGTTGATGCAATGTGAGGCACCTTCAACAAGTATCCATTTCAGAGGTGTGACACCCTTAAAGGTACAATTTAACTTTCATATCCCATTATTTGAAGGCTAGATATATCCAGATACTTTTTAAACATAGTTGAATCTAATATTAGTGTATCAATCCATTCAAGAAATTTCTAACACTGAAAATATCACCTTTTCTCCTTAAACACCTCCCCCATTTAAAATATTCATGGAAATTATATTGTAGATATAGAATGAAGATGATTCTATGGAATTTAGAAAAACACCCACTTGGGCAACCTTTGTTGATTCCATTAAGGAGAAGTTATATCCTATCGAAAACTATTATAACCATTACACAATATGGATGACTCTGCATCGGGAAAGAGGCCAGATGGTGTTGGAGTACACTAAAATTTTCCATACCTTTCATTCAAAGTGGGTTATTAGATAACCCATACAAGACCTCATTATGAAATACAAAAGTGGCCTACACAGGTACATCCAAATAAATATGGATTTCTTGGAAATCTCCTCACATGGAGTTTCTTATTGATATGCTATCAAAATTGAGCAAAAATTTAAGATGTGGAATAAGTATGATTTTGTATCTAAATATCCAAAACAATGGAAGCATGGGAAAGGTTTCCCTAAATCATAGAATAAATGATATATAAAAGTACAACCTCAAGACATCCAACCCAGGCTGCATGAAAAGAAGGGTAATGGGAAGACAAAGATGAACAATGGAAAGTGGTGTGAGTTCCACACAAGCCCTTGGCACAACACTAATGAAAAGCACTAAAAATAGTCATTCTTGTCCAATATTAAAGAAAAAGAGTTGGAACCTAACTCAAAATCGGATTTGCAGCAGGATAAGGGAAATTTGATCATCAATGCAAAATCTAGTGCTACCATCACAACCACAAAGATCCATCCAAATGAGTAAAAGAAACTTCAAGAAGGGGAGTGAATCTTCCATTCACATATGTGGGTGAAGGAAACCCCACTTCATTTCATTATTTACAGTGGGAGACAAAATAATCCAATCTTTTACAAGGTCATCAAGATATTGAAGTTGCCAATGATTTGACACCCCCAACAATATAGAATTGGTTTCTTAAGTTGGGGATGAGATCTTCCTATCAACCAATAGTGCCACCTATCCTATGGCATCAATCCCTTAAAATATGAGGTACTTTGTGATGTTTCCTCACCTCATGGGTCTTAATGTTTTTGGTAGATAAGAAGGATAGGACATGGTGGATCTATATTGATTATAGAGTTATGAATAAAGTCAAGGTCAAGAATCGACACTAGATCCCATGGATTGAGAATCTTCTTGATCATATCAAGGGTGCCACTTTATTCAGAATGATTGATGTGAATTAAGGATATCACTGAGTTCTAATAGAATAAATTGATGTATATAAGATAACATTCAAATCTAGAGAAGGCCTCCTTGAGTGGTTGGTAATTCCTTTTGGATTGAATAATGCTCCAGTGACATTCATCATGATGATGGATGACATGTTACAAATGTTTAGAAATTCTTTTGTGGTGGTCTATTTGGATGGAATCCTCATATTTATTAAGACCTAGGCATATCACTTGCATCACATTCAATAGGTCTTTAGCACCTTGTGGTAAACCAAGGTATACATCAACCTAGAGAAATTATCATTTGACATGCAAAGAATATAATACTTAGGATACTTCATGGATGAACATGGGGTGCATGTGGACCCAACCAAAATACAATTCAGTCATGATTGGATAGCCCTAATGACTCTATTAGATCTCTACATATTTTTACACCTCACCAACTTCTTACCTCTGGTTCGTCTTGGGGTTCTCTCATGTAGCTTGGCCCTTAAGTCAAGTGACCGAGGGGAGAGATAAATCCATTTTTATTGGTATGAATCACAATAGAAAGAATTCTAGGATCTAAAACACTACCTCCAATCTTCATCAGTCCTCACATTTTCATATCTACAACACTTGTTGAGGATCGATACATATGCCTTTGACTATGGTAGCACTATGATCCTCAATAGGAATATCTAATTTCCTATCATAGTGAAAAATTGTCTAATTTTGTTCACACATATCACACCTATGATAAAGAGATGTAGTCCTTTGTGTATGCATGCCAACAGTGGAAAATTTACATTTTGGGAAGGGAAATGATCATCCATATTAATCACAAACCTCTACAATTTATGCAAACACAATATCGTTCAATATTGGGACATATACCTCTGAGTATGCTAATATTTTCATCCACACTCAGTAGGGATATATTATTTCGTATCATAGTGAATTATTGTTTGATTCTTTTCGCATGAATCCCACCTATGAAAAGTATATGTAATTCATTGTGCAGGAATTCCAACAATGGAAACATTACATTTTTTGAAAGGAAACAATCATCCATATTAATTTCAAGCCTTTGTAATTCATGCACACAAAAGGAAATTTATAGAATGACCACCATTAGAATGGTCCACATAAATTCAATAATTCAACTTGAATATCAAGTACAAGAAGGGTAGTACAAACCATGTTGTTAAATACCTCATTCATGCCCTAGTTTTGGCCCTCGCCATGGTTCTTAAATTACATGGGCATGAGATATCTAGGTGGAAACAATTATATAGAAATGACTTTGACTTCACTGCTACTTATCAAACTTTGAGTGTCCGGAAATAAGTTCTTAACTTGAACCTCCAGGAGTAACTCTTCTTCTATATCAACCATCTTTGTTCTCCTTCAAGTGAGCATAAAAACATAATTTGGGTGGCACATTACAACAAGGTGGAAAGGAACTTTTGGGTGGAGAGGATAGTAGCATTAATTTAGAAGGATTTCTACTAGCCCAAGATTTGAAATGACTTCATACAATACATCAATTCATGTAATTTTTTGTGCCATCTTTGAGCCCTCCATTGAGACAAAAGGTACGTACACTCCTCTCCCTACACCACAAGATCTTGGGGAGTCTATATCCATGGATTACATGTTATTGTTTCCCACCACCAAACATGGTCACAATTGTTATTTTGTCTTTTTCGATTAGTTCTCTAAGATGGACATTTTGACACCCTATAAAAAGATTATCACAACCGAGGTCACTGATAAAATATTCTTTACTCGTGTTTAGGTTAATTGTTGGCTACCATGATCCATCATTTAATGTAGGGACAATATGTTCCTCAACACATTTTGTTCTATCCTATTTTATCATTGATCAAATCAAGTACCTTTCATCCTCAAGCATTGGTGGTCAACAGGATGATTGTAAATATCCTACACATGTACAACTCTAAGCATTCATGTAAATGTGATGAGATCCTTCCATATGTTCAACATATCTATAAAATATCCCTCCATGGCTCCATTGGCCATGACCCTTTGAAACAACCTTGGTTAAATAGATGTATAGGGATTATTAATTATAATTAATTTGATAATTAATTGTCCTAATATGGTTCTAATTAAATAATGATTAGCATTAATAATATTAATTAAATATTTATTTATTAATTAATTGTTTATAAATTTTGATTAATTAATTAATTTAATTAATTGATTACATATCACATTCAATGACATGGGTAATAAGTTAAAGGGGTTAATAATTTAATTTATTAAAGACTTACGTATACGAGGGGGGGTGGGGGAGGGAAGAAACATTAAATAAGGGGATAAGAAACTTTAAATGGAGGGGATAAGATAATAAGAATGGGGATAAGATAATAAATAAAGGGATAAGATATTAATGGGGGAGATAAGGAAATTAATGAAGGAAGGAGAGTCGGTGAAGGAGGATATGATGGGGAAGAGTCTTACGAGTAGGGAATTCTTGGGGGAGGAGGAAGCATTTTGAGAGGAGGATATTTCTGTGGAGATTTTTTGTGGAGATCTCTAGAGTGAGGAGTTTGGATTTGGGTGGTTTTAGGGAATCAGAAGCAAGGGGCACCAGTTTGCTGGGGGTTTTGGGAATGGGGGCCAGGATATCCTAACGGTATCCTAGAGCTAGGGAGACGAACATGCTGCTCCTCGCTGGCAGGGAGGAAAACTCAGTTTTGGGCAATGTTTGACACAGTTTCAACTTCAGTAAAGGACATCCAGATCAACGGGGAAATTAGCATCAGGAAGAGGTAATTTATGTTATTCTGTTAAGTAATTCTTATTTTGTGATGAAATTGTTGTTCTTTAATTAATTTAACATGCTCATATGCTGAATGAAAGAAATTATTGAGTCTTTCTGTGTAAAAGTAATCTTATCAGTTTCAATTTATGAATTTTAATAAGTTCAAATTAATTACGATCTCTACACATGGTATCAGAGCCTTAGTTTGAAATCTGGGCCTAAGGGCCAAGTTTGAACTCCAACTCCAACTCCACCTAACCTGCAAGCCAAGCAGACAATTTTTTTTAACATAGATATAATTATAAATGAAATATACATATTGAAAATTTGTAACACAGATATAGACATAAATATAAAATAATGAGAATAAATAACCTAGAAAATCCTGAAATAACCCTCAAATAAAATCGGTAGCAGTAAGGAGCCATGCAAATAGACCTACAACCCATAAACTCTATGTAATAGACCTGAAATGACACTAAATAAATATATATATAAAAAAAACTACTTAGAAACCTCGAAGAAGAGAGAGATTGTTACAGGAAAGGAGATCTTGTGTTTTGTTTTACCAAGTTAAAACCCTCCAAGTCATCGACTGTTGTGTAAACCTAAAAAAGAAAAGAAAAAGGGTTTCATTTGTTGTCATCCATACTTTCGGTGGCTTCACACACGATTACATTTGTTGTGGTATGTTTTTCCCAGGGCAATTGTCACTAGTGCCCCCGCAACGAGCTTATCGGTCGCATCCTTTCCTATAATGCTCACAACTTTGTTTTTATACTGTTGAAAGTACTGGAACTGTTGAGGCAACTTGATAATATTCGCCAGTGTGCAAGAAAATTATGTTCGTTATTTTTTTTTACGAAGTGACACTAAACGGACAGAGAAATTTCAACAAACAAGGAGAACTTATAATAACAGTAACATCATTATGAGTAATGTATTATGTCAACCTCACTAGCTAGTTTCAATGAAGCTATCGCTGAATAACATTATATTTAAACGAATGTTTATGATATTTAATGCTATGTATTGCAATATCAGGAAACGATTAATGTCGATGGACCTTCATCCATGCGACAGAGTCTTGCAAGCTCACCAATTGATGCTTGTTTAACAGCCGCACGAGATTATTTATGATGATTAATGCTAAGTCTTGCAACCATACCAATTGATTAATCATAAATGGGGAGTTCTTTGATCAGTGCCAACTCATTGGACCTTCACTCCACACAAGCCATCCAATCATGTAGTAAAATGCCATTTTCATTAAAGCCATTCCATAATGAAAAACCTAGAATTTGGTAACGAAAATTTGCAAATTTTCAAATTTTAACACTGGATATATAACTGACAGAATGGATGTACTTATAAATTGGATTCCCGTATCATTGAGAATTACAATGATTGCAAAGGTGAAGTTGGAACCTCTCAGCAATGCATTGCCTGTGAGCGCAGGATCAAGATATGGCAGCACAAATTTAGGGTCGTTGAAGGTGTTAAAACATTAAAACAATTCTCTATTATCTGTAGTTGTCGAACCCCGAACCTTTCCATAAGCGCACTAGAGCCTAGCCACAACAAATAGCCAACACAAGCCCATTGAACAAGCCGTGAAGGAGGAGTCCATGGGGGTAGGGTGAGGTGCACTACGCACCGACACAATAACAAAAAAAAACAGCCCGCAAGCGTTTCCCTACTCAGGGCGCTCGTACCCAGAAACAATGGATTAGATCTGTCCATTTTCCTGAAATAGGCCATGGACTAAGTTGAGGTGCTTAAGATGCAGCTGCGGGCGATGCAGGCACTCACAGACCGGGCTCAACAAGCAATAGTGACGGGAAAAATTTAAAAACCCAGCCCACGACCGGTAGCCACAAGGAGCCATCTCCCAAATACCCATCAATCACCACAATCCATAACACAATGTACTAATTAAATCACCTGCAACATGACATCAGTTATCCGAGACTAAGCACCTAAGCACTAGGCATCATGACACATGGAGGAGGAGCTCATGAGAGAGGTCCAAGAGGTGTGCACTACGCATCCCATCCCAACGCAAGCACAAGCCAAGATATAAACCATACACCATACAACCATAAGATAAACTACAACATACGCAAAATCATACGAGATACAACATACAATCCAACACAAGTAACTCACAGCACCAAGATAAACACAAAGTAAAGCACCGAAGCCATCAAGGGAAGTATACAAAGCCAGAGCAAAAAAAAAAATTGGTCATGGGCCATCAAGCGCCAAACGAAGGAAAGGACATAAGAGAAGAAAACAGGTGCCACAAAGGCATCCTCCAGTCCTTGAGCTTTTAGGCACCAGGGTTGACCTCATACTTCACTTCGGCATGTAATGACTGCTGAGCAAATGAAAAAAATGAATGAATGAGAATGAAGAGGAGCGCGATTGCCCTTTCATTTTGAGAGGTGTGTAGGGTTGGGATAGGAAGGTTGTATGGTTTTAGGTAAGGATCCCTGGGGGTGGGGGGGGGAACGTGGGCGTCATGCACCCACGATGCCCTGTTTTTTTTTTTTTTTT
>ML776606.1:2750773-2802101 GCA_009831015.1 Picea engelmannii
TGTTGGGGAAAGAAACCATTGTTCACACCGATCATCAACCATTGCAATACTTACAATCATAGACAAAGCTACAGCAAGCTAGGCACTTCAGATGGATGGGTTTTCTTCAACAGTTTCACTTGGTCATCAGGTATAAGAAGGGATTTTTTAACAAAGTCACTGATATGCTTTCAAGGCCTATTATTAGTGCTTCAGTTATTCTTAAGCATAGTCCTATCATGCATGAAAGTTATGTGGAGAAATAGGCTTTGGATACTGACTTCAAAGAAGTATATGAAACTTTGTGCTACTCTAACCATGTTGAAGAATTGGATTACCATGTGCATAATAATCTTTTGTATCATCTTGGCAAGTTGTGTATTCCACAGGGGGGAAGAATCAACATTATAAGAGAAGCGCATTCTTCTCTTATTGCTGGTCATTTTGGTGTAGGCAAGACATTGGCTAATTTGCAAAGGTACTTCTACTGGCCTAAAATGAATGAAAGTGTTTCAAGATATGTTCGAGGATGTTTGTTATGTGCCACAAGTAAACCTAGCAATCGAAAGTTGGGTTTTTATACTCCACTTCCAGTTCCTTCTCGACCTTGGGAAAGTATTTCCATGGATTTTGTAGGTGGTTTACCTATGTTGAGACGAAATCATGATTATCTTTATGTTGTGGTTGATCAATTTAGAAAAATGTGTATTTTGATGCCTTGTACTAAGCAGGTTACAACTGAACAAATGGCACAAATTTTCTTTCAAAATGTTTGGGTGCATTTTGGATTTCTTAAATCGATTGTTTCTGATCGGGATTCTCAATTTGTTGGAAGTTTTTGGTTGAGTTTATGGGTACTCATGGACACCAAACTTAAAAAGAGGACATATTTTCATCTGCAAAAAGATGGTTAGACGGAGGTGGTAAATTGAACAGTGGTGCATCTTCTTCGTGCTTATTGCAGCAAGCATCCTAAACTTTGGGATGAGCATTTTCACTACATTCAACATGCTTACAATCGTGCTAAGCACTCTTCGACTCAAACGTCGCCATTTGAAGCATGTTTTGGCTATTTGCCCAAATCTCCTTTAGATTTTATCTTTGGGAAGGATATTTCTATCGATGGTCAATATGACATTGATAGGGCAGAAAAGTTCATTGAACAAATTCAGTCGATACATTAGGTGGTGCAAGAGCAGTTGGAAAAGAGTCAAGCCAGGTACAAGACGAGACATGACAAGCATCGTGTTGATCACATTTTCCAAGTTGGAGATGAATTTTGGCTTTACATCAGTAAGGAGAGGCTTAAAGGAGAAGGTAAAAAATTGAAACCAATTCGATATGGTCCTTTCAGGATTATCGACAAGATTGGTAACAATGCCTTTCGTTTAGATTTGCCTCCTTATATGAAAATGTATGTAGTTGTTAATGTTGAGAATTTGAAATTGTATGAGCCTCCGTTGATTGATGATAATAGAGGGCATGTTCAGATTCCTTCTATAGATTATTTTTCCCCAGAATATTTTACAAAATTACATGAAGACACCATCCTTGACAGGAGAATGCAAACTTCAAAACGAGGAAATGTGGAGTATCTTCGAGTTGGTCTTAAAAGTACAAATCCAAGCAAAGCCAAGTGGATTGAGGTTGGAAGGGTGAGGGAACTATACCCTCATATTCACATAGACTGAATATAGTCTTTTGGAGGTCCAAAAGCTTCCCAATGGGGAGGCGTGATCAAGGGATCAAATTTTGCTCAAAAATTATAAGTGCTCGGAATCACTTCAAATCGAATGAGAGCGTAGGCATCATCATTGTGAACCCAACGCAACTTGTTTGGGTCCAAAAGGACGTCGAGAGCGAGAGATATTGTGATCTGTTCGAATCATCAAATAGGTAAAAAAAGGGGACGCTGACTGTGTAGTCTGTACATTCCATACAGGCTGACGTGGTAGATTCCGTACACTGACGTGGTAGAATTTATGTGGAAATTTTTGATTGGCTAACATTTGGGCCAATCATGTTTCGGCACGTGATAGTTTTTGGTTTGTGGTTGGATGCCACGTGGCCCAATCATGGGCCGCCATGTGGCATCATTATATTGGTTCAAAATTATATGGAGTCCGTGGGATTCGAACCCCAGACCTCCCCCACCGGTCAAAGCCTTTGTAAAGTTCGCCTTCCAACAGGCCACATGTTGTTCCTTGTTAACTATATGTGTTATAAACTATTTGAATTAATGTAATGGTTGATATGGAGGGGGGTCGGGTCGAGGCTTAGCCCCGACCCATGGTTCTATTGTGTTACACATATGACCATACCATATCGTTTGCGCGGGAGTTGGTATTACAAATGGAGCCCAGCCCCAGTTCCACATATGACCACAATTCCAAAGCTCGAGGGTTTTACATTTGACAAACAATTGCGCCTCCAGTCACATGACCCATGGCATGTGACCTTTCCACAGATCACGCGGGAGTGTTCAAACGGTTATAACAGTTTCAATGCGGCTGACACTTGGCGCTTAACTGTTGGCTCTTAAAGGTTAGCCCTTTTTCTGATAGCGCGCGGTCGTATGGACGACCCATGTGCCCACGAGTTTGGCGGTTAGGGGTTGGCATGCCCATAACCGTCCTACAGTTCGTACCATTTGCATGGTTGCATTCGGTATCGAGTTTTTACGCTTTAAATAGCGTGTGTGCTAGGTTGAATGAATAAGGGTGAAATTTGTAGATGCAGAGACAACAAGCTTGAAGGGGAGACTTCAAGGAAGCCTATCTTCTTCGGTTTTTGGCCAAACGAGGTGCTGAAAAAGCCTAGCTAGGGGTTTTTGGACACTCTGAAGCCATTGGAGTAGTCTATTGGTCATTTTGAGCATTGTAAAGAACGTTTTTGAGAACTTTGAGAAAATAATAATAATGATCCATTGGAAGATGGACCAGGAGATGTAGCCCAAGAGAGGGGTGAACTCCTTTATCATTTGTTATGTTATGTGTTTTCTATTCATTGATTATACTATTGTTTATATGCA
Source organism: Picea engelmannii (assembly GCA_009831015.1). Classification (NCBI taxonomy): domain Eukaryota; kingdom Viridiplantae; phylum Streptophyta; class Pinopsida; order Pinales; family Pinaceae; genus Picea; species Picea engelmannii. The sequence goes on from ML776606.1 coordinate 2,753,784, forward strand.
TCTTGAATGAATAAATCCTATTAATAATGTGTTGCAAAGTTGATCCATTTTCTTTTAACACATAAAATTTAACTTGCAAATATTTTCAAGATTACAAGTCTTCTTAATTTTTAGATCAGTTTTAATTAAATAATGATTAGCATTAATAATATTAATTAAATATTTATTTATTAATTAATTGTTTATAACTTTTGATTAATTAATGTATTTGATTAATTGATTACATATCACATTCAATGACATGGGTAATAAGTTAAATGGGTTAATAATTTAATTTATTAAAGACTTACACATATGGGGGGGAAGAAACATTAAATAAGGGGATACGAAACATTAAATGGAGGGGATAAGATAATAAGTATGGGGATAAGAAACATTAAATGGAGGGGATAAGATAATAAGTATGGGGATAAGATAACAAATAAAGGGATAAGATATTAATGGAGGAGATAAGGAAATTAATGAAGGGAGGAGAGTCAGTGAAGGAGGATATGATGGGGAATATTCTTACGGGTAGGGAATTCTGGGGGGAGGAGGAAGCATTTTGAGAAGAGGATATTTCTGTGGATATTTTCTGTGGATATATCTGGTGTGAGGAGTTTGTCTTTGGGGGTTTTGGGTGAATCAGAAGCAGGGGGCACCGGTTTGCTAGGGGTTTTGGGCACAGGGGCTAGGATATCCTTACGGTATCCTGGAGCTAGGGAGCCGGACAGGGTGCTCCTAGATGGCAGGGAGGAAAACTCAGTTTTGGGAAGTGTTTGACACAGTTTCAACTTCAACAAAGGGTATCCAGATCAATGGGGAAATTAGCATCAGGAAGAGGTAATTTATCTTATTCTGTTAAGTAATTCTTATTCTGTGATGAAATTGTTGTTATTTAATTAATTTAACATGCTCATATGATGAATGAAAGAAATTATTGAGTCTTTCTGTGTAAAAGTAATCTTACCAGTTTCAATTTATGAATTTTAATAAGTTCAAATTAATTACGGTCTCTAGACCCTTTTCAGGTGTTCTTGGGGTTCCAACCATTGGTCCCCACTCATATACATATTGTCCTTCCATATTCCTCAATAGATTCATCCCATTTTGAGAATGAGGTAGATAGAGTATCCAAATATTTTGAATGGATGCAACACCTCCAACAATAGGTTCATGATAGCTTAGATAAGGTCAATGTCAAGTATAATCATATACATGACCAACATTGGGTTCCTCACAAGTTTGGAGTTGGTGACAATGTATGGTTACATTCATAGAAATATAACCTCACATTCCCCCATAAGAAGTTCATAACACTTCAATATCATCCTTACACCATCACAATTGTTCTGGATTATAATTCTTTTGAATTGAGTATTCCTCATTTCCTTGGCTTGCACCTAGTTTTTAATGTGTAGCTTCCTCCATCATATTTCCTACATCTTTTGGACAACTAGGAGGTGGCTAAGGCATTGGACCCTACATAACTCAATTATAAATACATTGTGAAATATCCAGTTGATAAGATCATGGACACTAGGATGAAGGACACCCACTAGCATAACATAAAACTCCATTGGGTTTTCATAGAAAGACAACTACTTTGGCAAGGCAAGTGTCTCACAAAGTTTTAGATTCAACAAAATTTTCCCCACCTCCTAAGGGAACTTGATGCAACATGGACCATTTTTTCCTAATAGGGGAGGAATGATCCAGGTGCATATAGGTGGCCACCCACATCTTCCAGTCATAATGGTTCTCCATCTTGGCCATTTTTTGTTATGATTTTCTGGGTCTAAACTTCTGGGGATGTTTTGAGGCCCTAAGTAAATTTTTTTGGCCATTTGGGGGATTTGGGATTTCCATGGAATTCCCATGCCTTGTGAATAATTGTACTTATCTATTATATCTTTAGAAATAGCTACTCTAAATTCCCCCAAAAAATATTCTATGGAAAATTTACATCCCCAGGAAGTTGACGCATTAACTGACCACCTCAAGTCCTACAAATCTTTTGGCACTTCACCTCCTAGGGTTAGGGTTTTATACCTTTAGGGTTCTTTATTTATTTTAAAATGACATTATTTTCCACCATTTTATTATCTTTTTGTGAATGAGCATCAATGACATCTCTTTCTCTTTAGAGATAAGATACAACCATTCTATCCAATTTGTGTTGTACACAATTATGTTATTTTATTCATTAATATAAGATGGGTTTCATTATATTTATTTTTTCTTTGTTATAGTTTTCTTTGTATCTCATTTCATTATCAATATAATACATATCAATTTCCCTGGGATGCTTAGGTAGGTCATACAACTTCCCTCAAAATTTTAGATCCTCTTGAGACATCCATCTAGGAATGTGAGGTATATTTCCTACCATTGGGTCAAAAAAAATTCCAACTATGTCGTTTGGTTCAGAGTCAAAGGACAAAGATCAATCTGATTCCATAGGTGAGTGATGAATATTCTACAATAGGGTCTCCTACAAAGCAAGTTATACTAAATCTTTGAATCAATAAACACGAATTACCTAAGTTTGCATTAAACAATTGGGTTTTTTTCTAGGAATCAAGAGTATTATGGGAATCTCACCAATGTGTCTAGATAATGCCTGAGTAATACATCATACAACATTAACACTTGGATTGGAGAGAGTACAAATTTTTCATGAGGTGACTCAGGATTTTCGAAGATAATGGGAACATATTCGTGTGTAGTCTCGAACTCTGGGTTATCATGTGTGTCAGGAAAAACATTTGGTTGAGACTTATGGTTCAAGGAATTAGAGGTTTGACCACACGAGTACTAATTTTATCTACTAGCCATGTGATTAAGTGGCCCTCTTACTAATGCCAGTTTATATCAATGTGGGAAAAATTACCTTCAATAGATAGGGGTGTTCCCTGGTATAAAGTCTGAATTGTGCATCACATATTTTGGGTTAGGAAACTGATCCAGGTGGATATCGGTGGCCACCCACCTTTTTCGACTGGCTCAAAACAATTTTCTGGCAATTTTGGCAATTTACTATTTTTAGCAGTTTTTTCGGGTCCTGAACTTCCGGGGCCATTTTGAGGCCCTAAACGATGTTTTTTTGGGTATGTTGCTCTCGCAAAATAGCATCTATGATGCTATTTTTTCTCGAGCATTGTATTTCTCGGATAGATCTTTCCAACGAGCTATCAAGCGCCCCAAACGGAGATCGTATGCAAAAGTTACGCCCCTGGGAGGTTGACGTATCAACTACCCCCATCAGGGCCAACAAACCTTTTGGATTTTCATCTTCCAAGGTTAGGGTTTTGGATTTTACTTATGTTAGAAAGGCCCTTAGAGCCTCATTGTAATAACCATCTTCTTGCGAATGCAAGTAGCCATCACATCTCTTCTCAGAGATAAGATGCCACCATTCTAGCGAGTCTTTCACTCTGTATTTTTACAGTCTCTGTACATTTCTTTCATTAATAGAAATTGTGTATTACTATATCTCTGTGTTTACGGTTGCATCTCTGATATATTTCTGTTATATTACTGGATATACGCAATATCTCTGTGCATTTCTTTATTATATCTCCGCTCTCATTTCGTGCTGAAAATAATCCGGATCAGAAACCCATCCTAGGTTTGGTATGGTATCTGTTATTATATTTTTTAACCGAAAAGGGGGGAATATATATATTAAAAATACTGGGCCAAAGCTAAAAACAAAGTATAATCTTCAAAATCCTTATTTTTTTAGATATACTATGGAGAAAAGTAACCAAAATATCCATGTTGGATTTTTTAAACCAAGCCAAATACTTCCCTGGATTCAATCTTACTACATCCTGGTAGCAATAATATATCCTTATAAGTTTATTACATAAGAAAATGTAGAAGAAATGTTTTTATTAATACATGTTCCAAGCTATCCCATCACTCTATACGATGTTATCTAATGTTCACTAAGAGCCTCCTAAGATTCCAAATTCCACTTTTTTCTCCATACAATTTATGTTTGATTTCCTTCCTCTTGTTAAATGGGGAGAAGGACAAGGATTATTCTTTAAAATTTCTATGAAGGAGGGAGATTTATGATATTCTCCCTCCCAAGAATCACCAATCTCCTTACATGATGAAGGATTTTCATGGGGATTTTTCAAATCCCCATTTGGTGGCCTATCCACATGTTCTGGAACTGGATACATCCCATGCAAAGAAGCACTGCCCCTAAGAAATTCCTAATTTCCATTACCTAATTTTTCTAGTTTATTTTGATCTTTTAATGGTTTCTTAAATTTTCTCTTTGGGGTGATATGTTGAGGATCATTCTCCCCAATTCCCTCTTTTTATACATAGTGATACTACAAAGATTCAAATATATTATTTGAAGGAATATATGGGTGATATTTAGAACTATGATCGAGCTTATCCCCCCTAGGATATTGCTTCTTATGCTTTCTTGAAACTTGTTTGAATCCCTGGTATGCACTATTTTGAAATGATTGTGTTTCTTGAGATTTCAAGAAGATTTTGGAGATGTTTCCATGTTCATGGAAAAAGTTACATTTGAAAGTAACCTACTCATATTCAAGGGATTGAATATGACTCCAACCATTGATATTGAGTTGAATATCCTATGGAAACTCCTTTGAAAAATTCATGTCCACACAATTTCTCGTACATGTGTAAATGTTTCCCTTAGGCTCAAAATAGGTTATAAAATGGACCAATTTATTAATAATAGAAATGAAGTTGCATTCACCCTAGAAAATAAGAGAGAGATGTGAAAGTATAATCCAAACAGGAGTAGCAGATATCTCCATGTTTGGGTTAAAATTGGGGGTCTATGGGGGAAGAAACAATCCGATGGAACCCATGAAGTAAGGGGAAGATATAAAGATAAGGTCAATATATTCAATGGTTTTAAAGATAAATACACAAAAATATTTACCACAATAAAATGAAAAGGTGTTTTACTCAGGCCAATTTTTGGAAATCCATTCCACAACTACTGAGAGCTAGGCCAAAGGCTTAAAAAAATATTGATTATACCATGCTCTGATAGAATGGTAGAGTTATCACTTTCCACTGAGTGCACCAAGTCCATAATGGGGATACAATCATCCCTTTTGGAAAATATTACCATTCCAATGGAAGGGGAAGGCCAACCTATGCTTCAAAATGATCCAGAATGACTATTGGCACACCTCCAACATTTCACCAACAAACATGTAGAAGGGTTATGGATAGGGAAAACCCTAGGTGTATATAAGTACTATTGCGATCTACCTCATCAAATCTGTCATTTCATTCCAACTTCAAATTCACACTATTCATGTGGGGTAAATGTCCCTCAATAGATAGAGTTTCTCCCTAGTATAAAGTCTGAATTAGACCTCACACAATTTAGGTTAGGAGATGTATCTTGATTTTTTCATGGTAACCATTATTATAATCGTTGAGTTGTGATTATTAAAATGAAATATGAAGCATGTGATACGAAACAAACCTAAGTACAAAAAACAAATTACTCTATCATATCCTAGCTAGGAGTAAACTAATTTATGAAAATAGAAAGTAGTAAATTAATTTATGAAAATAGAAAGTAGATCATAAACCCTTTCATTCAATTCCAAATAATTTATTTGTTAGAGAAAATAACAAACGTGAAAAAAATAGTTTGAAACATGAAATCATCCATAACTCTCTATTTAACAACTCAAAACAATAATATCATAAAATAAATTAAAAGTCAAAGCTATAAACCCATAGAATAATATTTCAAACATGAATGATCTAAACTTACAATGGTGAAGATCATAATAAAAATACTTGAAAAATTTTGTAGCAATAATATCACATAAAAACAATCGCTTCTCCTCTAAAATGTCCCTAAGGGATTCTTCTTACCAAATTTCACAGAAGTAGTTCCCAAAATTACAAAAAGAAACCCCTCTTTAACTAGGTACTCTTGGGCATATATAGCTAAATGAGTTGTAGCTAATTCTTGGGATTTATAATTGATTCTTGGAAGTTGCAACCATTTCCTAGGAGTTGTAACCATTTCTTAAATTCTCAATGGAAGCTATGAATTTTAGTCTTCCTATATTTTTTCTTATGCATTGTGTCTCACCCCTTTTAACCTTCGGTGTGATATGTTTTTTCAACATTGAAATCCTTGTGTGTCATTATTAAAAAGTATTTGGTGCAACATGCTTTAGAGTGTATCACAAAAATTAAAACTTTGGTGCGATACACTTTTGGAACCTTGGTTAACATACCTTTGTATGATATGTTCTCTTTAATAAGTGGTGGCATCCATAGTATTGATAATATTTCAAAGGAATCAAATTCTTATGGGGAGATATATATAAAAATTAAAATTATGTCATATATTATTATTGATAAACACATTCAATAAATCACTATCATATGAAAATAAAATTCAATGCAGTGAGATAAATGTTTTTTTTGAATAAACAAACAATTTGGTGCAATGTCACATATCACATGTAAATAACATTTTTGTGTGGTACACTACAATGGAGATTTTTTTTATCCCATGAAATGTGTCACATGAATAGAAACTTTGATGCAATGCAATAAAGAGAAGTCATCATGGACAATATAAATTGGGGAAAGTGTGATATTTCACATAAAGGGATATTTTGGTGTGTTATAACATGGAGGAGAACTTCAATCCATGTGATGTGTCACACAAAACTAAATTTTGAGATGATGAAAAATGTTGAACAACTATAAATGTTTAGCCCATATAATACATCACAAGGAAGGAAACATTCCAATGATGCGATGAAGGAAGAAGATAATAGTTTACTTAGAATTTTCCCTTTTTCATGATGAAGGAATGTTGAAAACGATGCGATGTTTCATGAACAAGGAAAATTTAGATTGATTTGATCTATCATGGCTAAGGAAAATTTGGAGTAATACAACGTGTCATGAACAAAATACTTTTAGGTGCGAAACATACTCTGTAGTGGGTAGAGAAAGCTTGAGTGCAATATGGTGCAAGAAAGTGATTTTTTGTGAGATTCAAAAAGGAAGTTTTGGAAGAGATTTGAAAGAATTTATAAGGGGTAAAACAAATGGTTCAAAGGTTGAAGAAAATATCAAAGCACACTTTGAGGATCCTAGTGAGTTCCATAGGGAAAGGACAAAGGAATGCTCCACAAGAAAAAAAGTGTAAAAGAAGACAATGTTCATTGAATCCCAATAAGGTCGAAAAACATCCAAAATAAATAGTGGGACCCCATGCTATTTTTTCCTTCATTAGATGTTCAATTTGAAAATAGTGTGGAGGGTTGTTGCTATCTCAATAGGTGGTTAGGGGCCATCCCTACTAATCATACCGGTCATGCATTTGTGTCATACATTATTATTGTCAATATCATTTCATAACAAAAAAAAAACATAATATTTTAAAATCACTAAAACATTATAAATATCTGCAAATTGTTCTGGATATTCCACTCGACATATCATCACAACATATCTAATAAAATAAAACTGAAATATACACTATGAAGGTTAAATTCCTTTAGATTCTAAAATATTTATTTACTTATTTTTTCTTACAGAAGAAATATCTAAATGAAAAAAATAGATAATTGTAAAACAAAATCACACACCATCCTCAAAATAACACAAATATTTTCTTTGGGAAATCCTTACCAGAGAAAACCCCACTAGAAGGTCAGGTTGTTTTTCTCTCTTTTCTCTAGTATAGAAATAATGCAAGTACAAAGGAGAGGGAACTCTCTATGGAGTCACTTGGTATTTTTATCTTGTAAGGTTGTGATAGAATGTTAAAACCCTCGTTTATGTTCTCTAATTTTCCCACTCCCAGTTTGTCTTCTCTATTAAGGAAAAAAATACAATAACATAGAATGGAACCCCTTCTCCTCCTAGTAGCCCAATATTTAACATATCTCGATAGCTATCTAGGCTTAGTATTTTGACTTCCTCAATCCTCAATTGTGATAAGGTTTTGGACCATATAGAATATTATTGAAAGTCCTCATGTGGCTAGCCTCATATGCATGAGTAACAAGAGGCATAAATGTTTCATATGAGATTCCTTTATAATCCTCCAACTTTTCGACTCTAAAAGAATAAAGATAGATGAAAAATAATATAATGATCCAATCAGGATCATACCTCCCCATTTAAGGATCATACCATTACATAGTGCTTCCACTTTTTGATAGCTTGTATAGAGGAATATAGCTCCTTTCCATAGGTAGGTTAGTTGAGGACCACCCCATGAAATACCTCATAATTATAATAGATATGCTTTCCTCCTTCCATGAGGACTACTCCCATGGCATACCCACTTGCATACATATCCACTTTGGAGGACTTATGCAAGTTTAGTAGTGAAATCACTAGTGCTTTAATGATCTTTATTTTCATGTCATCAAAGGACTTCTGCTAATTCCCCCCCCACTCGAAACTTTTGCTACCCAATGCTATTGCCTGGAGTGGTTTCACTACTATTGAAAGTGAATCTATGAACTTTTACAAGTAATCCATTGCCCCCCAAAAATCATAACTTCTATGAAATTTGTAGGAAATATCCATTTCATGATGGCCTCCATCTTAGTGGAATATATCTTGAGCTCACCTCCACTAGTCACATATGCCAGATACAACAAATAAAGTTGAGAAAAATCACATTTATTAAGATTGGCCAGTAATTGGTGCTTCTTGAGAGTCTCTAACACTTGCATAAGATGTGAGATGTTCTCCTCCAAAGTAGCACTATAAACCAATATACCATACAAATAGACAATAATAATTGAATTTGTATAAGAGAGTAAAACAACATTCATCATTCTCATAAATGTAGTTGGTGCATTTCATAAATTGAATGGTGTAACCAACCACTCATACAAACCCTTACTTATCTTAAAGGAAATATTCCATGTATGTTCTTCTTTCACTCATATCAGGTGATATTTTGAGTTCAAATACATCTTAGACAAGTACTTGGCTTATTTCCCTTGGTTCAATAGACCATCAATCCTAGGTAGAGGGTGTTGGCAAATCTTTAACAGATAGTGCATGCTTGTATACTTGTCATTGATGGAAAGTACAATAGTGAATATGGCATGAGTACAGAAAGTATGAAATAGATGGGCACTATGAGAAGACGCTGCAGGAAGGGTTTGTAGGGTTTGGTCATAATGGATTCTATATGCTGTAATGCATCATCCGATTCAATTGTCAGGAGATCATGCTGGAGTTTCGGGATGGAATGATATCTTTGGAGGGGACACGAGTTGTACCAGATACTCAGAAAGGACTTGTTCGTTTAGCTAGGGGAGATGAGGGTTTGTTTCACTTTCAATGGCTTAATCGAACAAGTAATGGGTTAGAAGTTGATCAAATTGTATTTCCAGATGAAGCTATATTTGAAAAGGTCCAGGAAACCCCCAAGCGAGTGTACATCTTGAAATTCAAGGAGGATGATGGCAAATTCTTTTTCTGGATGTAGGTTCTTGATGACTGTTAGATCAAGTGTTGATCGGGACTGTTGATTTGGACCTTCGACTCCATTTTGGAGTTTCGTGACTCGCGTCTTGGAGAGGCAAGAAATATGACAATTGAAATCGTGATATGCAAAATAACGATTTAATCCCAATCATCAATTCATGATGCGTTTTGAACCGTTGATATGAGCTCCAACTTGGAGCTTCGCCTATCGCGACTTGGAGAGGTAAGAAACAAAACCATCGAAATCACAATTTAATCCCAGCCATCAATTCACGATGTGTTTTGGACCATTGATCTAAGCTTCATTTCAAAGTTTTTCTTATTGCAACTTGGAGTGACAAGGACCTCCATCGAAGGAATTGCAAGATGCGAATTCACGATGAAATCTGGATCATAGATTCATCGAAATCGTGGACCATTGATCTCAGCTCCATCTCAGGGTTTTAGGGATCGTGACTTGGAGAGTCGAGATGCCTCATCTCTAGACTCATGAAATGCTAATTCACAAAAATCAATTTTTGTATAAGCGCTTGATCATGTCCATGGTCATATTGGAGAAGGAGCTAGTGCAAAAAAGCTCTATATCGGAGCTTCAGAGATCACGACATGAAGTGTCGAGACACTTGGCCACAGGATTTCCAAAATGAGAAACCAGATTTAAAGGAAATGTTAATTAAGTTCATCCAATGGAGCAGATAAACTGGAATATGATCGGAGGGTTACTATTCTCTCTCACAGTTAACTCCTTAGTTATGAATCTGTTAGCGAAATGCACCCATGATTATCGATCGGTTGGCGTTTCAGTTGCTCGAACGGTTTGTTTTTATTTTGCCTTAGAAGATTTGAAGTGAAATAGTTGCGGATGTTAGTGTATAAAAGAATAAGAGACAAACTATGTGCACAGTGTGGTTCTCGATAAAAAATGAATGAAATGGTAAGAAAGGGAAAATCATAGGATGCGCAGTGTGAAACTGAGAATATGCGCAGTGTGAGATAAAAATCAGAGAACAGTAACAGATGAGGAAAAGACTTGAAGCAGAGAAGAATAGCAGAACAAGTTGAAGTAGAGTAGAATGACAAAACATGTTGAAGCAGAGAAGAATGACAGAACAAGTTGAAGCAGAGAAGATTTGCAGAAAAGACAAAGGAAGAGAAGAATTGTAGAATAGTTAGAAGAAGACCAAATTTACAGAACAAATAAAGATTGGTAAGAAATGATTTATCTATGTAGTTGTCTATTTATTTATTCATTCATATTTCAGGGTGGTTGGGAGGTGCTAGGGAGGACTGTTGTCCTCAGAGGTTCAAGTGGGTTGAACATAGGGAGTTGTAGCTTCCATCTGGTTACAGCCAGAGAAACCATGGTGGCAGGGTGGTGCAGGGGAGAACAAGTGTTCTTTGTTATATAGGTTGGAGCTTGTGTAACTGGAAGTTGGTGCTTCCATCCAGTTGGTGTTGGAACATTAGGGGAGTTGGTGCTTCCTTCTAGTGGGTGCTAGAGAAAAAAGAGATTCATTTCTCTCAAACAAGTTGCATCTTGTAAAACAAAGGTAGCAACCTCACATTTAGTTGGTGCTCAATTATAGATGATGTATAGAACTTAAAAGACTGCCTATCATTTCGAAGAAGAAGAGGTTTTCTCCCTTTGTGGGTTTCCTCATGAAAATTTGTCTATGTGTATACCTTATGTGTGACTGATTCTCTTTACTTTTACTGTCCATATGTTGTATGATGTTGATGATTACTTGAAGAAAGATTAAGAATGTTTTAATAAACTTAAAATTGTTTAAGCTCAATAACAACTGATTCACCCCCCCCCCTCTCAGTTGTCTTAGTAATTTCAACAATTGGTAACAGAACGGGTTCCTTTTATTCAAAGGTATATTTGTAAGCTTAAACATGACAAGTCATGAAGGGACTTCAGCCTCTAAGCCCCCTCTATTTGATGGAACAAATTTTGCCTTCTGGAAGATTAGAATGAGAACATACTTAATGGCCTTGGGTGCTGATGTTTGGGATGTAGTAGAGATTAGATATACAAAGCCTATTGTGGTAGCCTCCAAGGACGATAAGTTAGAGTTTAGTTTTAATGCTAAGGGAATGGATTCTATCTTGAATGGACTTGCTGAAGCTGAGTTTGTAAAGGTGATGCATCTTGAAACTACCAAAGCTATGTGGGATAAACTTATTAGCAGTTATGAAGGAAATGAGAAAGTAAAAGATGCCAAACTTCAAACATACAGATTGAAATTTGAACAACTAAAGATGAATGAAGATGAATCAATTAGCAAGTATTTTTAAAGAGTTGAAGAACTTGTAAATTCCATGAAGGGTCTTGGTGAAAAGTTTGACGACTCACTCTTAGTTCAGAAGATTTTAAGATCTCTGCTTGATAAATTTAATCCAAAAGTCTCTGCAATAGAAGAATTAAATGATCTCAAAACCCTGTCCATTGATCAAATTCTAGGAACTTTAACTGCATATGAAATGAGAATTAGCAAAGATAAATCCAATACCAGAGAAGCATCTTTTAAAGAAGACAAGAATGTTGATTCAGAATTAGATGATTTTGAGGAAAAATTTGTAAGAAGGTTAAAGAAAGGATCAGGTAAATATCAAGGGAAGTTTCCCTTCAAATGATTTAACTGTGGTAAGATAGGTCATTTTGCATCTAAGTGTCCCCATCAGAAAAAGGACCAGAACTCTGATGATTAAAAGAAGTACAAATGAAAGAAATATAATAAGAAAAAAAGTTTGGTTGCAAATAATGAAAATTCCTCAGAAGACACTGATAGTGACTCTTCCTGTGAAGATAAGTCAAATGACTTCATGCTTATGGCCAAAGAGGATTATGATAATAAAATCATAGACAGTGATGATAATAATGAAGAAGTTGTGGTTGATATGGAAGGAGAATTGATCAGTGCACTGGAAGAAATTGACAGACTCAGAATTAAGAAAAAAAAACAAAAACAATTGCTGATACAGTTCGAGAAAGAAAGTAAAAAACCTGATGAAGACTTTGCTCTGCTAAAAGTGGAATTAGAAGAGGCAAATAAAATAGAAGACATAATGAAACAACAATTGTCAGAGAAGAAAGTCTGGTGTGAAGCCTTAGAAGAAGAGATAGTAAAAACCAAAAAAGAAATGGAGAAGTTTAAAGGATTGTATCACCAAAATCTGCCAAGTATTAAAGCCTTAGAAGGATTAACCTCTATTCTAAATCAGCAAAGAAATTCAAAATTGAAAGATGGATTGGTATATGAAGAAGGATCAAGTAGTGATCATACAACTAATACAAAATCTATCAAGTTTGTCAAATCCTCAAACACTGACAACATTCACACTACATAAACAAAGAAGGAAAATCGACCACCAAGAAGGAATGAAAGAAAAAGCACCAGAACCGAATTTGCAGAATAGAAAGATTATCGGCATGAAAGAAATCGACCTCCTCAAAGAAGACATATTTTTTCGAGGTACAAATATTTTTTCTATGGTTATTGTTTTTTCTACTCTAATTTTTGTCACAAAGCTATAAACTGTTCTTTAAGATTTAGATATGAACAATCAAGATATTCAATGAATAACTATCTTCCACAACAAAGATTGAGACAACCAAGCAACAAACAATCAAAGATTATAAATCATGTGATGACTCGGAAAAGGACATAGGTGAAACACAACAACAATTATGAGCATAACAATCGTTATGATCTATTATTCAGTGAACTAGAATGTTACAACTGTCATAATTATGGACATAAAGCTGCAGACTGTTGCTTAAGGAAATACAATCGAGACTTGAACCCCTCTGCTGAAAATGTCAAGGTTTGGAAGAAGAAAGCAAATGACAAGTGTGGACTAGTATTATCAGCCCAAAAACAAAAGAATCCCTGGTATATTGATAGTGGATGTTCCAAACATATGACTGGAGACAAAAGTAAGTTTCTAACTTTAAGTGAAAACAAATCAGGGAATGTAACTTTTGGAAATGATGCACCAGGAAAAATAAAAGGTAAAGGAATGGTAAGCCTGACTAATGGCAAAGGAAAAGCTCAAGATGTATTGTTTGTAGATGGTCTGAAACATAATCTACTAAGTGTCAGTCAAGTTTTTTACAAAGGATGTGAAGTTGTTTTTACTTCTAAAGACTGTAAAATAAAGGCTTTGGTTTAGGACAACTGATTACAAAAGGGATAAGAACGAAAAATAACGTCTATGTGTTAAAAGAAGAAAAAGAAGAATGTCACTTAAGCAAATATGATGAAAGTTGGCTATGGCATAGGAGACTTGGTCACCTAAACTTTGATCACATAATCAAACTCAAAAATAATGGGGCAGTAAAAGATCTTCCGAAGATATCAAAGCCATATGACTCTGTTTGTAAACCCTGTCAGATAGGAAAGCTTACTCGCACTCAGTTCAAATCTAAAAAAATTCCTTCAACAGAAAAACCTCTCCAGTTAGTACATATGGATCTATGTGGACCATCAAGGAAGGAAGGTATAGGAAAAGAAAATTACTTTATGTTGATTATTGATGACTATTCTAGACTAACTTGGTTTTCCTTTTTGAAAGAAAAATCTGAAGCATTTGAAAAATTCAAAGTGTTTAAGGGTTTGACTGAGAATCAAATAGGAAAAGGATTAAAGGCAGTAAGGTCTGATAGAGGAGGAGAGTTTAGTTCAAGGACCTTCAAAGATTTATGTGATAAACATGGGATCAAAAGAGAGTACACAATTCCAAGGACTCCATAGAAAAATGGAGTTGTTGAGAGGCAGAATAGGTCAGTACAACAAATGGCAAGATCAATGATGAATGTAAGGAACATACCTCAGACATATTGGGTGGAAGCAATTCATACAACTGTTCATATCCTTAACAAAGCTCATATCAGGCCACACAGTGAAAATACTCCTTATGAACTATGGTTTGGAAGACCTGCTTCAATCAAGCATTTTAAAGTTTTTGGGAGTAAATGTTATATCAAGAACAATGATGAAAATATTGGCAAATACGATGACTGGGCTGATGAAGGTATATTTTTGGGTTATGGTACAAATAGTAAAGGGTACAGATGCTACAATAAGAGACTGCAAAAACTAGTTGATTGTATAGATATAAAAGTTGATGAAAAAATCCTAGTCATAAATGTAAGCAGTGTTGAACCAAGAACATAAGATACAGTTGAAGTTGAATATGAATAGGTCCAAGGATAAAAAAAAGAAGAATCTGAATCAGATGAAGACACAAATACTTCAACTGACACAAATCAACAGAAAGAAGCAAAATCACCTCTCGGAATTGTTAAAAAGAATCGTCCTGAAAATCAGATAATTGGAGATATAAATAAAGGAGTTCAGACAAGAAGGAAATTGATTAAAGATTCAGAACAATCTCCGGTTGCTTTTTTTATCTATGAATGAACCTAAAAAATTTTATGAAGCCAACAAGCATGATTATTGGATTAGTGCTATGAATGAAGAACTAGATTAGATTGAGAAGAACAATACTTGGGAGCTTGTCCCTAGACCTGAAGATAAAAATATAATAGGTTCCAAATGGGTATTCAAGAATAAAATGAATGAAAAAGGACAAGTTGTTAGAAATAAAGCTAGACTGGTCTGTAAAGGGTATGCACAAGTTGAAGGTCAAGACTTTGATGAAACCTTTGCACCAGTGGCAAGTTTGGAAGCCATCAGAATGTTTCTTTCCTATTCATGTCATAAAAAATTTAAAGTTTATTAGATGGATGTTAAGTCAACATTTCTTAATGGAGATCTAAAGGAAGAAGTATATATGGAGCAACCTGAAGGATTCTCTTTGACAGGTAATCCTAATTATGTTTGTATGTTGAAGAAGGCCTTATATGGACTAAAACAAGCACCATGAGCTTGGTATTATAGACTGGACAAATTTTTACAAGAAAAAGGGTTCAAGAAAGGTATTGTTGACATTAACCTTTACATTAAGTTTGAAGGTGATAATTTACCAGTTGTTTTGGTTTATGTAGATGATGTTATTTTTCACTGTACTAATGAATCATCTGTCTAGTGGTTTTCTAGCTCTATGCAAACAGAATTTGATATGTCCATGATAGGAGAACTGTCATATTTTCTTGTCTTACAAGTAAAACAAATTTCTGCAGGAATATTTATTTCTCAAGAAAAATATTTGAAAGAGATGTTGAAGAAATTTCAAATGGAAGATTCCTCTCCAGTTAACACACCTATGGTGGTTGGTTGCAAGCTGAGTAAAGATGATATCTCACCTGATGTTGATCAAAGAACATATCTCTCTATTATAGGCAGTCTTCTGTACATCACAACATCTCGTCCTGATATAATGCAAGTTGTTGGAATGACATCAGAATTTCCAGTTAACTGCTTATTCAGATGCAGATTGGGCAAACTGTGTTGATGAGAGAAAAAGCACTAGTGGAGGAGAATTCTTTCTGGGTGACTCATTAGTTGCATGGCTTAGTAAAAAGAAATGATCCATTTCACTATCCACTACAGAGGAAGAATACATTGCTACTGCTACTTGTTGCACACAAATTTTATGGATGATACAAACTCTTGCAGATCTGAAGGTAACTTACACTGATCCCATTCCAATTCACTGTGATAACACCAGTTCCATTAGTGTCTCCAAGAATCCTGTTCTTCATTCCAATACTAAGCATATTCCAATAAAGTACCATTTTCTCATAGAACAAGTTACAAACATAATTGTTCAACTAAATTATATACCTTCTATAGAATAGATTGAAGATATATTTACAAAACCATTAGCAACAACCCCTTCGTCAAAAGTTCGGGGTTATAATTTCTTGTGTCTAATCTGTTCACCTGGTCAAGGGGATTACTTATTGAATATCTGGTGTATTTCCAAGATGCTTATATTTGACAGGGGGAGTATATTTTGCAACAGATCAGGGGGAGCATGTTTCTTCTTTGACATTGATGTCAAAGGGGGAGAAAAGCGTTCGGGAGGAGAGTCTGAATGCATGTGGGTGCTTGAGTTGTCATCAATACCAAAGGGGGAGAATGTTTGAAAATATTTAACAAACATCGCATGCTTGTATACTTGTCATTGATGGAAAGTACAGTAGTGAAGATGGCATGAGTACATAAAGTATGAAATAGATGGGCATTATGAGAAGACGTTGTAGGAAGGGTTTGTAGGGTTTGGCCATAACAGATTCTATATGCTATAATGCATCATCCGATTCAATTGTTAGGAGATCATGCTGGAGTTTCAGGCTGGAATGATATCTCTGGAGGGGACACGAGTTGTACCAGATACTCGAAAATGACATGTTCCTGTAGCTAGGGGAGATGAGGGTTTGTTGCACTTTCAATGGCTTAATCGAACAAGTAATGGGGTAGAAGTTGATCAAATTGTATTTCCAGATGAAGCTGTATTTGAAAAGGTCCAGGAAACCCCTGAGCAAGTGTACATTTTGAAATTCAAGGAGGATGATCACAAATTCGTTTTTTGGATGCAGGTTCTCGATGACCGCCAGATCAAGTGTTGATCGGGACTATTGATCTAGACCATCGAATCCATTTCAGAGTTTCACGACTCACGTCTTGGAGAGGAAAGAAATATGACAATTGAAATAGCGATATGAGAAATCGTGATTTAATCCCATCCATCAATTTACGATGCATTTTGAACCGTTGATCTGAGCTCCAACTCAGAGCTTCGCCTATCGCGACTTGGAGAGGTAAGAAGCAAAACCATCGAAATCGCGATATGAAAAATCGTGATATGCGAAATCGTGATTTAATCCTAGCCGTCAATTCACGATGTGTTTTGGACCATTGATCTAAGCTTCATTTCGGAGTTTCTCTTATCGCAACTTGGAGTGACAAGGACCTCCATCGAAGGAATTGCGAGATGCGAATTCACGATGAAATCTAGACCATAGATTCATCAAGATCGTGGACCGTTGATCTCAGGTCCATATCAGGGTTTAGAGGATCGTGACTTAGAGAGTCGAGATACCTCATCTCCAGACTCATGAAAGGCGAATTCGCAAAAAGCACTTTTTGTATAAGCGCTTGATCATGGCCATGGTCATATTGGAGAAGGAGCTAGTGCATAAAAGCTCTGTATTGGAGCTTCGAAGATCGCGACATGAAGTGTCGAAACACTTGGCCACAGGATTGTTGAAATGTCGAAACCAGATTTAAAGGCAATGTTAATAAAGTTCATCCAACTGAGCAGATAAACTAGAATATGATCGGAGGGTTACTATTCTCTCTCATGGTTAACTCCTCAGTTATGAATCTGTTAGTGAAACAGACTCATGATTCCTGATCGGTTGGTGTTTCAGTTGCTCAGACAGTTTGTTTTTCTTTTCCCTTAGAATATTTGAAGTGAAATAGTCACGGGTGTTTGTGTATAAAATAATAAGAGACGAACTGTGCACGCAGTGTGGTTCTGGATGAAAAATGAATGAAATGGTAAGAAAGGGAAAATCATAGGATGTGCAGTGTGAAACTGAGAATATGTGCAGTGTGAGATAAAACTCAGAGAAGAGTAATAGATGAGGAAAAGACTTGAAGCAGAGAAGAATAGCAGAACAAGTTGAAGCAGAGAAAAATGATAGAACAAGTTGCAGTAGAGAAGAATGAAAGAACAAGTTGAAGCAGAGTAGATTTGTAGAATAGACAAAGGAAGAGAAGAATTGCAGAATAGTTAGAAGAAGACCAGATTTATAGAACAAAGAAAGATTGGTAAGAATCAATTTATCTGTGTAGTTGTCTATTTATTTATTCATTCATATTTTAGGGTGGTTGTGAGGTGCTAGGGAGGACTGTTGTCCTGAGAGGTTCAAGTGGGTGCTTGAACACAGGTATTTTTATCTTCCATCTGGTTGCATCCAAAGAAATCAGGGTGGCAGGGTGGTCCAGGGGAGAACAAGTGTTCTCTATTATACAGGTTGGAGCTTGTGTAACTGGAAGTTGGTTCTTCCATCCAGTTGGCGCTGGAATGTTAGGGGAGTTGGTGCTTCCTTCTAGTGGGTGCTATAGAAACAAGAGAGTCGATGCTCTCAAACAACTTGAATCTTGTAAAACAGAGGTAGCAACCTCACATTGAGTTGGTGCTCAATTATAGATGATGTACAGAACTTAAAAGACTGCCTATCATTTCGAAGAAGAAGAGGTTTTCTCCCTTTATGGGTTTCCTCGTGAAAATCTGTCTTTGTGTATACCTTATGTGTGACTGATGCTCTTTAATTTTACTGTCCATATGTTGTATAATGTTGATGATCACTTGAAGAAAGATTAAGAATGTTTTAATAGACTTAAAATTGTTTAAGCTCAAAAACAACTGATTCAACCCCCCCCTCTCAGTTGTCTTAGTAATTTCAATAGAAGGTACCTATTCTTCAATGTGATCTTTTATAATGCCCTGTAATTGATACACATTCTCCAAGTACCATCCTTATTGGGAAAAAATATGATGGGTGACCCACAATCTGAGGTACTTCAAATCACACCCTGCTCCAACAATTGTTGCAACTTCTTATTTACTTCATTTTCTTCTAGAAAAAACTGTCTATACAACCCAATATTTGGTAAAGGGGGTGGTCTTGAAATAATAGGATTTCATTCTCCACTTCCCTCATTAGTAGTATCTCTTAAGGATACTTGAACACTCCCTTGTATACCTTTAGCAAATCGTCCAATTCATGTTTCTACTCTTTAGTACACCCTACCAAGGAAGTCTTTGCTTTTAACAACTCGTCACCAAACTAATATTCCATTAGGAAATGTAAGACATATTTCTTGTGGGAACTCATCGTCCATGGATAGGGTTCCATGAATTTCTTATTAAACTTATTCCTAGATCCCTACAACATTCCACCAATAGCCCAAGAAAAATTTCACTGATACAAATATGATCTGTAAATGTCTGTGGAGATTCTACTGAACAACTCATCACAACAAATATAATAAAATAAAACTTAAGTCTACACTGTGAAGGTTAAACTCCTTTATATTCCAAAATATTTAGTTACTTATTTTATGTTTACGCTTGAAATATATGCAATGCAAAAATTAGAAAGTAGAAAAATAAAATCACACACTATCCATAAAATAACACAAAGTTTTTGTCTAGGAAGCCCTTACAGGAGAAAACACAACTAGAAGGTGAGGTTTCCCTAATCTATTTTGTTTGATATGGAAATAGTGGAAGTAGAAAGGAGAGGACACTCTTTATGGATTGACCCAATATTTATGGCATGTTAGGATGCTAAAAAACATTAACACCCTTTGTTATGTTCTATAATTTTCCTCGTCCCAGTTATTCTTCTCTGATATGGAACAAAATACAATAACACAGAATGGAAACCCTTCTATTAGAGATAATGCTTCATTAATGTTGCATACTATAGTTTGGGGATTAGTTTGAGGATTTGTTGGAGTCTGTTGAGATATTCTCTCAACTCCTCCACCCATGTTTAGAATCAGTTGGATATCACTCCAACTATATATATACCTAATGTATATGAGTGTAAGTGTGCAATACAAATGATCATTTGTGTGTTTATGTGTTATGATTTCTCTCTCGAATTTTATATTGGTATCATAGTAGGTTGTTATGTCTTAAGTCCCTCATGGGATAGCTACAAAAATGTGAGAGAAAAGAAAGCTAATTATTTGTAAATATATAAGAAGTAGAGTGTATGATCTGAGTGCATTTCTGTGTTGAATAATTTGGTATGCGAATGCTAATGTTTTCTTGAGTGTGTTTCTGTGTGTAAAGAAGTCTACATGGGAGAATGTGGAGAACAACATTGAGGAAACTAGGAAGTTGTTTCCTAACTGAGTGGATTCACTGATCCAGAAGTTTTGATCGGAATTGTTGTTATTCCTATGCATTCCAGTCACTGGGATTGAAATTTTCGGAGACTTAAATCGTTGCTTGGTCACTTGGAGGATTGCAGTGAGGCCACCCCACTTGGAGAATGTGGAAACAAAATGAGATTCTAGCATGCTATCCATACATTCTATCATTTGTTGCTTAATTTTCTGGATTGTTGATACTCATCATTACCTTCGTCATCCAACCATTGGAATTTGATCTTGAATTCAACATCTTTGTCAGCACAAATTTAAAGCTGACCGAGAGCATTATGTTTTCCATTTTCCCCAACTCAACAAATTCAATGATGGAAAAACACATGAATTTGTGTTACAGGAAATTATTGTTGCAAATCATTTATACGAACAATATTTTTCCCAAGGCTATGAGTTTTTTGTATATTTTGTTAACATAGTTGGTTTCGAGATAGCAATGCCACGAATATCAAGGATTCTAGTTGGTGAGTTCATTGATGGTATCATGTTGTCATGGTGCTACAATTCTGGCTGTGTCTACACCTTTTATGAAAGATAGCGCTACTTAAAGTACTGTGCCTATCATCCTATTCTAAGTGTTTCTTTTGATTCTCTTGCCCACAATATTCCAATTGCAAATCTATGTCGATGGTTTATAGAATCAAATTTTATTTGTGAATAATATGAACGAGAAATGTCAGAGTGAGAGATTGGCTCATGAGTCATGATAACAGGATTTGTTGTGTGGATTTGTTCGATGCGTGAAGTTTAGAATTTGTAGATTTATTGTGCAAATATTTTTTAATGTAAGCATCTTTTGTGTGTAAAATTGTAGTACAAAGAACCAATTATTGAATAGAGTAGCGTAATTTAAATTGGTGGTTCTTAACGTATTTCGGTGCAACAAGAACTCATCATTGTTTTGGTTATATATATATCCTATTATATGTTGGTGATCTTGTTGTGATTATGTTATTCAAGATCATTAGTTACATGTTATCCTTGTCAATTGTATAATTGGTTGTTGAAGATATTCAGTATATAGAATGTTATCCTAGATAACTGATGAATAACGTGGATGGTTGTGTATTCACAAATGGTAGCAGTTCCATAGAGTACTTCAGTATCAAGATTGTCCTTCGGGAGATCGATAAACGTCAATTCTGCAAAGTTCGCCAAAGATGGTCAGAAGCATTTATATTTTAAATGAGTTGAATGGTAAGTTAGAAGATGAGGAAGATAAAGAGCGTAGTTTGGAGGCATGAGAGTGGGTATAGGCGCTAATGAAGACCATTCCATAAAAAGATAAAGTGTTCTAACCTTTTATGTTTTGTAATTTGTGAAGTTTTGTAATGTAAGCATTAAAGGGGGGTATTAGAGATAATGCTTCTTTAATGTTTTATACTATAGTCTGGGGATTAGTTTGAGGATTTGTTGGAGTCTATTGAGATATTCTCTGAACTCCTCCACCCATTTTTAGAATCAATTGGATATCACTCCAACTATATATATACCTAATGTATATGAGTGTAAGTGTGCAATACAAATTATCATTTGTGTGTTTATGTGTTATGCTTTCTCTCTCGAATTTTATATTGGTATCAGAATAGGTTGTTCTTTCTTAACTCCCTCATGAGATGGCCATGAAAATGTGAGAGAAAAGAAAGATAATTATCTATAAATATATAAGAAGTATAGTGTATGCTCTGAATGCATTTCTGTGTTGAATAATTTGGTACGCGAATGCGAATGTTTGCTTGAGTGTGTTTCTGTGTGTAAATAAGTCTACATGGAAGAATGTGGAGCACAACGTTGAAAAAACTATAAAGTTGTTTCCTGACTGAGTGGATTCGCTGATCCAAAAGTTTTGATCGAAATTGTTGTTATTACTATGAATTCTAGTCACTGGGATTGAAATCCCTGGAGACTTAAATCGTTTGTTGGTCACTTGGAGGATTGCAGCAAGGCCAGCCCAATTGGATACTGTGGAAACAAAATGAGATTCTGTTAGGAACCAAATATCAATATAGCATAGAAAAATCTCAGAATAAGTACTGAACGCCTTGAAAAAGAGATAATGTTAGATAATAAGCCTCTTCGAGGGGGAAACCCCCTTTTACCCCACATAAATGTTCCAGTACAAGATGACTCCAAATGAAAATGTCTCCTTGGTATATATAGGATACTAGGAGGTATAATTACAACTAATGGAATAAAGCCAACATAAATAAAATAACATTACTAATGTAATATTCCCCAATTAAGGGGTAATGAGCCAATATTAGGGCTTAACATGCCCCTCCCCTTCAGACAAGTGTTGTCTGCAACGCTTGAGTAACTCTAGATGATTATGTATAAAAGACTCATTTTCGCAAGTGGAATGTTCAGCCGGTAGTTTCCTCCATTTAATGAGATACTCTGAAATGGATCTATTCCTGAGCTGGAAAATTCTTGTGTCAGTGATGGCTTCAGGCTCCAATATGATTTTTCCTTCCTCGTCAAGTTCTGACAATATAGTTAGAATTGGGATATTGTTGCCTATAACCTTCTTTAAGCATGAAACATGGAAAACTGGGTGTACTCGTGAAGATGCAGGAAAATCCAATTTGTATGCCATAGTACCAATCTTTTGCAACACCTTATAAGGGCCATAGTACTTTGGTGATAATTTATTATCCTTCTTGGCTTGCTTGATGGAGATCTGTTTGTATGGTTGTAGTCTTAAAAACACCCAATCCCCTACTTCAAAACTTCTTTCACTACGATGTTGATATTCTTGTTGTTTCATGAGATTCTATGTCATGGTCAGGTTGTCCTTTAAGATTTGGAGAACTTGTTGTTGATGCTCGATGTGATCTTCCACTGCTTGAACGTTAGATTTTTATTTTAGAGAAGAAGTGATGGAAGGAGGGTGGTATCCATAGAGTGCCACAAATGGTGTCATTTTTGTTGCAGTATGAAAGGAAGTGTTATACCACCATCCTACCAAGGGTAACCATTTGAACTATTGTTTTTGTTTATCAGAGACAAAGTAACAAAGGTAGCCTTCCAAACATTTGTTCACTATCTCGGTTTTTCCATCATATTGAGGATGATAGGATGAGCTACGAGACAATTGAGTACCCAAACAAGAAAATAATTATGTCCAAAAATGTCCAGTGAAGATGGGATCTCCGTCACTTACAATAATATTTGGGCTGCCATGTAGCTTTTGAACTATCTCCATGAATGCAGTGGCAACTATACTAGATTTGAAGGGATGATAGAGTGCACAAAAGTGTGCGCACTTGGCCAGTCTATCAACAATCACCATGATGACAATCTTTCCTTCAGACTTCGGTAACCCTATGCTGAAATCCATGGAAACCTCCCCTAGCGCTGACTTGGGATGGCTAATGGTTGTAAAAGATCTGGGGTCTTAATTGTTTCCACCTTTTTTTGTTTTCAAACCAAACATTCCGCCACAAACGTTTGAACATCAGTTTTAAGGCCATCCCAAAAAAATTCCTTCTTAACTCTATGGTAGGTTTTCCAAAATCTTGAGTGCCCTCCTACTAGAGAGGTGTGCCAATTCCAATAGTTCCTTTTGTTTGAGCTGGGATTTCTTACACAAATATAAGCGATCTTTGTACCATAGTGAATAATTTTTCCATCTAAATGTATCTGATGCACTGGAATCCTGTTGCAACTTTTGACTGAGAGTCCACACTTTTTCGTCATTCTTCCATTCATACCTTGCTTCTATTATCCAATCAGGTTGGATTATCGAGATAACACTGAGAAAGGCCTCAACATATTCATTCTTTCTTGAGAGTGCATCCACCACAACATTTTGCTTCCCCTTTTTATAAACGATTTCAAAATCATAACCCAATATCTTGGTTACCCATTTTGGTTGTTCTTCTTAAGATAGTCTTTGTTCCAAGAAGTATTTAAGACTATCATGATCTGTTTTGACCTTGATGTGCCTACCTATTAGGTAAGGATGCCATTTATTCAATGCATGTAGTATTTCCATAATTTCCTTCTCATAAATGGGTTTGTATAAGTCCTTTCCCTTGAGTGGTTGACTTTCAAAATCTAGGGGCCTTCCTTCTTGCATTAGGAAATCACCAATTCCATTTCCCGAGGCATCACATTCCACAATACAGTCTTTTGTGAAGTCTGGAGTGGTCAAGACAGGAGCTTTGCACATCACCTCTTTAAGTTGTTGAAAAACTTTATTTGCCTCTCGAGTCCATGAAAATGCATCCTTCTTAGTTAGTGTCATTAAAGGTGCTGATATTCTTCCATAGTGCCGAACAAACTTGTGGTAGTAACTTGTCAAACCCAAAAATCCTCTAAGATTCGTCAATGTTTTGGGAATTGGCCAGTCCATCAAGGCTTTAATCTTGTTAGGGTCTACCTTGACACCTTCATGAGATACAATATGACCCAAATACTCTACCTCCTTCACTCCAAAGAAACATTTATATGGTTTGGCATATAGTTGTTTATCCTTTAGTAGTTGTAGCACCTTGTCAACATGTCACACATGATCCTCCCAAGACTTGCTATAGATTAGTATATCATCAAAAAATACTAACACAAATTTTCGATGGAAAGGCTTGAAAATGGAATTTATCAACCCTTGGAATGTGGAGGGTGCATTTGTAAGGCCAAAAGGCATGACCAAAAATTCATAATGGCCTTCATGATTTCAGAATGGTGTTTTTGGGATATTCTCTTCCTCATTCTGATCTGATGATACCCTGAACGAAGATCCAATTTTGTGAAATAGATTATTCCATGTAGTTCATCTAAAAGTTCATCAATGATGAGAATGGGAAACTTATATTTAATAGTGATCTTCTTGAGCTCTCTATAATATGGACACATACGCCATGAGCTATCTTTCTTGAATACCATTACCATTGTTGCAGAGTAAGAACTTTGGCTACGTCTAATAATTCCATCCTCTAACATTTCTTCAACCATGCGCTCAATTTCACTCTTCTGGGCGTAAGGGTATCTGTATGTCATGATGTTATGAGGAACACTCCCAGGAATTAGGTGAATTTTATGATCATGATTTCGAGTGGGTTGAAGTCCTTTGGGAATATCTTCAAATACTTTGGAATGCTTATCAATGATCCCTTGGAGATATTGAGGAATAGATGGCTTAGATGTTTGAACATCTAGTGAGCATAGTTGTGCAATAACACCTTGATGCCCCTTTTTCAATAATTTTGTCATGCCATTAGAGCTTATCACCTTATCGGGTTTCCCTGTGATAACTCTTAACTCAATTTCTTTTCCTTCCAAGGAAAATTTCATGAAAAGTTCTTGAAAATTAAAAGCCATTGTTCCTAATGATTGTAACCATTGGATTCCTAGTACAACATCCGCACCACCCATTCGTATAGAAATCATTGGACTATTAATTATATATTCCCCCATAGTAATATTGATCTTATTGCATTTTCCTAAGCAATTGATAGTTCCACCATCTGCAATCATTAATTGAAACTCTGGCGCTGGATATACAAAGCAATTGAGAGCTTTGGCTAATTTATAGTGAATGAAATTATGAGTACTGCCAGAATCAATTAGGACTATTACCTTTTTTATTTTTTATGTATCCTTCGATCTTGAGGGTTTGAGGAGTGCTAATTCTATCCAATGAATTACACGATATCGTGGGAGTCAACTCTTCAGAAAAAATTGCTTCTATGTTTTCATCTTGAGATGGTTCTTGTTCTTGTTCTTCTTCCTCTTCACAATTTATGTAGAATAATTTCTTCTCACCACACTTATGTCCCTTATTGTACTTGTTGTCACAATTAAAGCATAAATCTTTTGATTTTCTTTCCTCCAATTGTTGAGGTGTCAATCTTGTAGGTTGAGGTGTTTTAGAAGAAGGAGCATTGTTCTCTCTATAGATGTTAGGATTGGTCCTTCTAGTAGCCATATCAATATTTTTACTTTCAACATTTATTGCCACCTTAAATGCATTCTCCAATGATTTGGGTTCCCAAAGGTGAACCTCATGTTGAATGTTATCCTTTAAAGTCCATATCAATACATCAATCAAGTGCTGATCTGCAATATCTGTTACCTTTATATTCAATCTTTGGAAGTTCTCAATGTGCTCGGTAACTGAACCCTTTTTCTTGAGATTTATCAATTGGCTAAAGAAGGTATTGCAGCTTGTATCCTCATAGTGTGCTATCATTTCTTCCGTGAAAATTGTCCAAGTGACGAGTGATTTGCATGAACAAAGCCATCGATACCATACAAATTGATTGGGTTATAAATATAAAGAAGAAATTCGTACCTTTTGTGTATGTGGCACATTATGTAGATCAAAGAATTGCTCGATCTGAAGTATCCATGTGATTGGGTCCTTGCCATCAAACTTCCTCATATCGATCTTAGGAACGTGGTTGGTTTGCAACGTAAAGTTGGAGTTTCTCCTTTCTTGATTCACCTTCCTTGTGTCCTCATCATGAATTTCATGGGATGCATTTTCACTTTCAGGTGTCTTCTCTGTTACAAAATTTTTCAATACTTCCATGATCTACTCTTTTAAACCATCCATCTTAGTATTTATTGCCTCCAACTTCCATCTCTTGCAGTTCATCTTTTGTTACTATCTTATTTTGTAAATCATTTATGTCCCTACGCATTTCTTCACCTTCATCAAGAGTCCAAGTAGGATTGTCTGGAGGCTTATTTGGTGTAGAATTTCCCTTTTTGGGTGGCATGTTGGCCAAGTATCACTTTTGAACCTTGATTTTGAGGTGGTTCTTCTAGACAATCTTTCTTCTGTTGTATCTCCCAAGTTTTGACCCTTCTGGGTATGAAACTTTATTTTATGTAGTTCTCTGATATTTCTTCTCTGCAATGCCACATGTCTGATCAAAATTGGATGTGGCAAGTGGAATTTACAGTAACTTCCCCACAACTTGTTGATTTTTGGACTTTCCAGGAGATATCACTTGTATAGCCTGCCTTGCACAAAATAATTGATATAAAATTATGAAACTCATACCAAAAATACTACAGACTGTACACTATCCAATGAAGCCAATCTCACTCAATTTGGATACTCTATGAATAAGTTATGATTGTTTTACCTGGAACACCTTCTTGAGACTACTCAGATACCCTATCTTCCACAGGGTGTATCTACAAATGTAAGATGACCCAAAAGATGAAATTTTTACCACATATACATTACTAATTTATGTGAATATCCTCCATAGTTCAGGGTATGAAACGTTACATAAAATATTTTATAGCGAAAATTCTGCAATGACTCAGTTTAGGATGATTCCAGAACCCTATCTTGCACAGGCTGTATCTCCGAAAGTATAAGGCCTCAAGAGCTGAAATTTTAACCCAACGTACCTTGATTTGTCTACTAAATATCCTCGAAACCGTTTCTTTTGAAACATTGTAGAAAACAAGTTATAGTGAAAACTCCAAGGTGTCTCAGATGTAGCAGCAAAACCGCAAGACCTTGAGCTCTTATACCATATGTTAGTAACCAAATATCAATATAGCATAGAAAAACTTCAGAATAAGTACTCAACGCCTTGAAAAAGAGATAATTTCAGATAATAAGCCTCTTCGAGGGGGAAACCACCTTTTACCCCACATAAATGTTCAAGTACAAGATGACTCCAAATGAAAATGTCTCTCTGGTATATATAGAAGACTAGGAGGTATAATTACAACTAATGGAATAAAGCCGACATAAATAAAATAACACTGCTATTGTAATATGCCGCAATTAAGGGGTAATGAGCCAATATTAGGGCTTAACAGATTCTGGCATGCTATCCATACATGTTATCATCCGTTGTTTAATTTTTTGGATTGTTGATAGTCATCATTCCCTTTGTCATCCAACCATTGGAATTTGATATTGAATTCAACATCTTTGTCAACACAAATTTAAAGCTGACCGAGAGATTTATGTTTTTCTTTTTCCCCGACTCAACAAATTCAATGATGGAAAAACACATGAATTCCCACTACAGGAAATTCTTTTTGCAAATCATTTATACGAACAATATTTTTCTCAAGGCTATGAGGTTTTTGTATATTTTGTTAACATAGTTGGTTTCGAGATAAAAACGCCACCAATATCAAGGATTTTGGTTTGTTAGTTCATTGATGGTATCACTTTGTCATGGTGCTACCATTATGGCTATGTGTACACTTTTGCTGCAAGATGGTGCTACTTAAAGTATTGTGCCTATCATCTTATTCAAAATATTTATTTTGATTCTCTTGCCCACAGTACTCCAATTGCAAATCTACGCCGATAGTTTATAGAATCAAATTTTTTTTGTGAATAATATGTAGGAGAAATGTCAGAGTGAAAGACTCGCTCATGAGTCATGATAACATGATTAGTTGTGTGGAGTTGTTTGATGCATGAAGTTTAAAATTTGCAGATTTATTGTGAAAATATTTTTTAATGTAAGCATCTTTTGTGTGTAAAATTGTAGTACGAAGAACCAATTATTGAATAGAGTAACATAACTTAAATTGGTGGTTCTTAACGTACTTCGGTGCCACGAGAACTCATCACTGTTTTGGTTATACATATAGTCTATTATATGTTGCTCGACTTGTTGTACTTATGTAATTCATGATTGTCAGTTACAGGTTATCCTTGTGTATATTGTTTTAGATGTGTTTAAAGAAGGTCAATTGTATAATTGGTTGTTGAAGATATTCTGCATACAGAATGTTATCCTAGTTGTGTATTCACAGATGGTAGCAATTCCATATAGTACCTCAGTATCAAGATTGCCCTTCGGGAGATCAAGAAGCGTCAATTCTGCAAAGTTCGTCAAACATGGTCAGAAGCATTTATATTTTAAATGAGTTGAATGGTAAGTTCAAAGATGAAGAAGATAAAGAGCATAGTTCGGAGTCATGAGAGTGGGTATAGGCGTTGATGAAGACCATGCCATAAAAAGATAAAGTGTTGTAACCTTTTATGTTTTGTAATTTGTGAAGTTTTGTAATGTAAGCATTAAAGGGGGGTATTAGAGATAATGCTTCATTAATGTTGCATACTATAGTTTGGGGATTAGTTTGAGGATTTGTTGGAGTCTGTTGAGATATTCTCTCAACTCCTCCACCCATGTTTAGAATCATTTGGATCTCACTCCAACTATATATATACCTAATGTATCTGAGTGTAAGTGTACAATAGAAATTATCATTTGTGTGTTTATGTGTTATGACTCAAATTTTATCTCCTTCTCCTCCTAGCATCTCAATATTTAGCATAGCCCAATATCTATCTAGGGTTATGGTTTTGAATTCTTCAACTCTCAATTTTCATTAGGTTTTCGACCCTATATGCATGAGTAATAACAAATAATGTGGCATCCTCTCGTACCATGGTGGTCAACAGATAGGTCAAGTTGTGGGAAGCATAACTTTTGCATATAAGCTTCCTTTAGATTTGTCCAATTTTCTCCACTCTGAAAACATCCATACAGATGGAAAATAATATAATGATCCAATTGGGATCATATAACTTTAAAAAACCAAAAAACACATGTTCTTTTTCTTACCTATGTCCCCCCATTGTGCTCTAAGAGGGAGTACTAACACAAGATCTTATTGAAAGTCAATGCTGGCATATAGATAGTCTTCTGTGAAGGTTATCTTCTTTTTCCACTAGTCAAAGAAATCATGACCAAAGGTGCTCATGGCATGCCACCTCTAGGTGATCCATGCAATTGATCCACCTCCTTAGCTTAGGCTTAGATGGCCTAATAAATGAATTTGACACATGAAGGTGTATCTAAGGAACTCGTTCTAGGAAGAAAGAGATCTATTTCTATCTCATGTGTCTAGTCAAATTTCTATCTCATGTGTCTAGTCAACTAATCCCTCATGTTTAATACTAATCTAGTACTTACTACTAATCTAGTACACGAGTCATATACTATGGGCCTCATAAACTCCAATGCATAGTGAATATGGGCCCACGAGGTAAGTGAGGTGCTATGGATCCAAGTACCTAAGTGATGGTGAACATAATGGTATGTAAGGGAAAATGATAGACATATATTACATGAAGCTAGTTGCTACTCTTTCTCAACCTTACTCGATAGCGTGCAACACAATACTCATCTACGGTACTAGTAGTAGCACCACCTCTACCGTCACCTTTCAAGACAACTAACTCACCATGAAGGAATATTCTTGTAACAAGATATATGCCAATCTGCAAGTTAAAAAAATATTACAAAACATTTTTAAAACTCAAACTAGAAGTTATGATGGGCTAAACACAAACTAGAAGTTATGATGGGCTTTGTTTCGAGGAGGGTGCAATCAGATATATCAAAATTTTCAAATTCTAGGGACTAAATTTTATGAAATATCTTTAAGGGGTTTATGAATACCAAATTACATAAAAAAGGCTATCCCACAGTAAGGAAATACGCAACAAGTTAATCATATCAAACATCTAATACAGATAATGCAACCTTTCATAATGCGAAATAGTGATATGTATGAATAGTTGAATATTTCAGTTGGCGGAATGGTAAGTAGAATAAAAAGTGTGCATGACCAAGCGACTGGAAGATAATAATTGCTATCAGGCATCATTCTAAAAGCGACAGCAAAAGCCAAGTAGGTCGTATTATCCATGAAAAATCCGGCATGTAGAAAACCAATGTCCCTCCATCTGCATTAACCTAGTAAACCTGGCACTGCATATTTGTAGTTATTAGCTGGCCCATATACGTCTATAATTGAATGAATGTCTAGGATTGTGGGACGGTTTACGAACATCACGAGGAAAGGAACCAGGACGCAGATGAGATTGTAAGTCCGTTTGTTTAATTGCCCGAACTTGCTATCTCTTTCTTCTCGTCCGTTTCATATGGCGTCTGTTTGTTTTCGTTAGATAAAAGATATTTCAGAGATTTCTTCCGTCTGCGTTTGGGATGGAACCGCACCGCATGGAGCACCGTGGGGAATCAGAAAACGTTGTTTTCATTCATAAGAGGAAGGCTGGACGGCCCATTGAAGCAGTAGGCATTCCTTACACGTATGTCACATCAAATGTATTGGCTCGGTAGGACAAAATATATTTGCTCGTTTTTTAACGTTTTTAGCTGGAGGTTCGGCGTGCCTTCGGCACAAACATGT
Organism: Picea engelmannii; assembly: GCA_009831015.1. Taxonomy (NCBI): domain Eukaryota; kingdom Viridiplantae; phylum Streptophyta; class Pinopsida; order Pinales; family Pinaceae; genus Picea; species Picea engelmannii. The sequence goes on from ML776606.1 coordinate 2,785,313, forward strand.
AGTTTATAGAGTGGGAAAACCTATCAACGCAGTATGTGGATTATCAGTGGAGACAGTTATTATAGGTTGCTATTCTGGAATGTGGTTGTTATAGAGGAATGCGGGTTGTCTTATCATTTTTATTCAATGAAAACAGTATTAACTGAAATAACGAGCTGGTCAGATGGGGCAGAGTTTTACCAGATGTTTTTCTGGGTTTTTTTCTTCTTTCTTTATGGGAAAAATAAACTCAAAACAAATTTTCCCATAAAATTATAATTATGTATAAAAATATACTTATCTATCTATAAACAGTTGTTTCCATAAAAATATAAGTATAAGTATCTATGGATAAGGCACTGCTAATGATATATATTTATAATATTATATTTTTTCTACTCTAAAATTAGTTAGAAAATTTTAGTGGATAAAAACAATGTATAGAATTTAGAAACATTCAACTTTTAAAATAGATACTTCACCCATCATGAAAGGAGAAAAGAAGTTATATGAACTCCCATTCAAATTGTATATGAACTCTCATTCAAATTTCTCCTTCTCCTTCTAGTTATTCAAGGATGCTATACTTTTCCTTCTCCTTCCAGTTATTTAATTATGCTATAATTTATTTAGAAAGAATTTATTTTTAATATAGTATTATTTAGTTGAACCAAGATGATATCTACTTATACAAATTTAAAAACAATGATCCAATTACTCTAATAAAAAATTGTGTATAGACAACCAAAAAATTGTGTATAAACAATGATCCAAACACTCTAATAAAAAATTGTGTATAGACAACCAAAAATTACTTTCTAAAGAGTTTAAGGAAAAGTGACACAACTCTTTGAAAAATCTTTTAAGGAAAAGTGAACACAACTCTTTTGAAAAAGTTGTATTCTCTAATCAAGTTTATTTATCAACCCATGAAAAAACATTTAAATGAAAACATACATTTTAGCCAACATATTTTCTTATGTGCAAGGTATAACAATATGTTTTTGTATCTCCCTCTGTATTATGTAATCAGGTTTATTAATCAACTCATGTGTGTTGGGTAGTGGAAGAAAAACAGAGCATAAAAAACGAGAGCATCTGCAAGCAAGATTAAACACACATAAAATCGAGAACAACAATCACATGATTGACACAGTGATTTATGTGGAAACCCAATGCAGGAAAAAACCATGGGCAATGGTATTCGATATTCTTATTATTCAAGGAAGAATTACAATAGTCAATCTCACACATACAACCATCCTCTCCTCACACACACTCTGCTTGCTCTGTACACACAGTGCACTCTCACCTCTATGTGTATGCTAGTATATATAACATCTATCACTCATTTACACAAACTGATCATGAATAGATCACATAGTTACACTAACAGTTAATAAATAGATTACACAGTTTACACAATCTGTGTATAATGAGTGCATGTATGCACATTCCTAATTTAGCCAAAATGCATATGCATCTGAGGGCATGAGGAAATTTGTTGGCTTGTTTCCAACAATATCCACCTTGACAACAATTTATGTGACATATCGTGACCTTAATTAATTCATCACATTTTCTACAAGCCAAGAGAATCCAAAAACCATTGTATCTTATGTCTTCATAATTCACTTTTGTATGGACCTTTTCCATAGCCACTACACCTTCATCAACAACCTGTCTTGCAAAATGGTATTTAATAGAAATATGCTTGTCTTACTATGCTAACCTGGATTTCTAGCCAAATGAATAGCACTTTGACTATCGAAAAATACTTCCATCTTGTCCTACATCCTTTGAAACTCACCCAACAAACCCTGTAACCAAATTTCCTCCTTGCATGCATGCAAAGAAACCATATAATATGCCTGAGTAGTGCATAAATAAACTACATTTTGAATCGTTTACATTTAATTACCAGGTCCTCTTGCAAGAGTAAAGACGTATCCTGGGGTGGATCTCCTTTCATACAAGTCCCCTGCAAAATTCGAATCTACATAACCGCAAACTGAATATATGGAACCATCATAGGTGATAGAATAACTACTTGTGCCTCTAAGATATTGAATCGACCATTTCACTGCTTCCTAGTGCTCTTTTCCTTGATTTTCCATGTATCGACTCACAACACCAACTGCATGTGAAATATTTGGACTAGTACTCACCGTCGCATACATCAAACTTTCCATTGTAGTAGAATATGGTACATGAGACATATAATCCTTTTCTTCATCATTACTAGGACATAAACCTGAAGAAAGATTTAAATGGGAAGCCAAAGGGATCTGTACGAGTTTCACGTTATTCATACTAAATCTCATAAGTATTTTCTTGATATACTTCTATTGTGATAACCAAAGCTTACCTTTTTTCCTGATTTTGTGTATCTTTATGCCTAAGATTTGTTTTTCTACTCCTAGATCCTTCATATCAAACACCCTAGCCAACTGAGCCTTTAACTTGTTGATCTCGACCATACTTTTTCTTGCCACACACATATTGTCAACATATAACACCAAAATAGTTGACATGTCATTTTCCGACTTTTTAAATTAAACACAACGATCATATTCACTTCTTGTAGAATTTAGGTTCACCATGAAGGAATCAAAATTTTTGTACCATCTCTTGGGAGACTATCTCAGACCATACAATGAACTCTTGAGTTTTAAAACAAACCTCTTATTGTGATCCTCAACAGACCCTTTTGGTTGTTCCATATATATATCCTCATGTAAATCTTCATCTAGAAATGGTGTTTTAACATCTGGATGCTCTAACTCAAGATCAAGTAAAGCAACAAGTGCTAACACAACATGAACTGAAAAAAAATTCGCAACTGGTGAAAAGATCTCATGAAAATCAAGACTTTTCTTTTGAGAATACCCTTTTGCTACCAGTCTTTCTTTATACCTTTCGACTTTATCATCAACACCATTTTTCATTTTGTAGACCCACTTGTAGCCGACAACCTTCATGTTCTTTGGAAGTTCTACCAAGTCCCATGTTTAATTCCTCTCTAAGGCATCCATTTCTTCTTTCATAGATTTCTTCCATTGAGCACTTTGAGATACCTTAATTGCTTCTTGAAAACAACTAAGTTCTCCATCAATAGAAACCAAAGCCAAATATGAAACATAATCGTCATACATTATAGGAGGATTCCTTACCCATGAAGATCTCTTTAGAGATGGTTGAGGCATATCCTCAGTTTCTTGGATATTTTATGCATCTTCATCTTATTCTTCTAGAGATTCTTCACGCTCCTCCCTTTCTGAATATGGTTGAGTTTCCAACTAAAATTTTTGAACTTCCGGTACCTGTTCTTGTCTCACTTCAACATCTACTAGTTCTGATTTTAAGAGTGAGTATTCATCAAATAATACATCTTTTCTTATGATGATTTTGTGGGTATTAGGATCCCATAATATGTACCCCTTAACTCCATCCTCATAACCAACAAACACATATTTCTTTGATCTAGGATCTAACTTAGAACATTGATCCTTAGAAATAAGAGCATAAGTATCAAAACCAAATATTGGGTAGAATCATAAAGTTGGGTAACACTTTTGTGAGAATTGGGTTTCCAAAATTCCTACTAACATTCTTTCAGACGAACTAATAATTCTTTCCGCCGAAAGCTACCTCTTTTCGGTCAAAATATTTTTTGGCCAAACCATTGGACCTCAAATCAAATGGTACTGACACAATGGACTTGACTGTCTTCTACCATCTTATACAGATGATATTTTTTTTCTAATAAATATTTTCGGCCGAAAGAGTCTTTTGGCCAAAACTCTTTGTTGACCGAACGTTTTTTCGGCTGAAAGAATATTTTGGTTGAAAACATCTTTCGATTGAAAGAAACTTTCGGGCGAACAAATGGTTTATATATTACCCACACATCGCTCCCATCATAGTTTTCCCTAATTGTTGATAGAGTTAGGTTTTGGTAGACTGGTGCTAGCGGACGTCGGTGTTGCGGGTGGACTGGTGCTATGGGCAGAATGGTGCTGGAAGACATTGGTGTTGCGGGCGGGCAATCCAGGTAATTCATAGTTAGTGTTAGTTATTTTTTAGTATTAGTTTTAATTTTTTAGTGTTAGTAATAGTTTAAAAGGTTGACACGGACGTATCCGACCCTATCCATGTACATGGTTAGTATCAATACGATCATTAAGCTCATAAAAAACACCCTTACTTCTCTCTACATGTATGATCTAGCTCACTCATATTCAAGTTACTAGTCTATTATCTAGTATTGATCTCCATTATTTTAGTAATCTTCCTCACAGTAATGTATTCACCCTTATCTCTCGTCTATGATTTCCATGTATTAGTTACAATGAGAACAGTGATATGGAACTCAAATCATATTGGTATAAGAGACCATATCATACCTATGATACTCATCTTAAGCTTAGTAACTATCACTATATCACCTTAGTTAAGCTAGTAGTAAGATCTATTAAATCTATAAGATTATTGATTTCACTATGTTATTAGTATTAATGAATGAAGTCCATTGAATCAATGACCAAGATTTATTGATGTAACTACACACGATGGAATAAAAAAGATTTGTATAAACGTGATATACTTTATATAGGTCTTAGATTCCAGAGATGAGGAACTACATATTCAAGCTAAGCTCCTTGTTATTACAAAATGATCTATGTTTCCCTATTCATTTCATAACTTATTAAAACTGACCGGAAACATAGTAATAAGTACATAGTCTTACTAGCTCTATGCCAACATGTGTAACTAAACCTTAATTATGAACACAATTTGATTTCTTATGTTTCTCTAATAGATGATATTGTATGATTGGTTAAGATTAGCATTGATTTGAGTGAACCATTACACAAGCCATAGTGAAAGATATCTACCTGTATCATGAGCATATGAAGTTTCTCTCTATAGCATTCTATATTTCCCTATTCAACACTATCTAAGCTCTATATTAACCATATTCAAGGTATTACATAGATCAGTCTAAGATTAGTAATCGAAATCTGACTTTTATGTGATTCAGATCCTAATAGTAATGATAAAGCAATGGAATTAGAACGTAGTTTATATCTTGGGGTAATGAAAAAGCTAACACACTTAGTTCATACTAGTGATATTGCATGTGTTATGTGTAATTGAGTAAGAATAACTAATCTGAATACATACAACAACTTGGTTATCATTCTACATTCTCTATCTAAACTAATTCATAATATATGGAGTCACATTTCATCATGTTCATGTTACATAGTGATAGAATCATTACTATTGATATCTAACATGTCCATCAATGTTATAGAACAAAGTAGTTGCAACTAATACACTTACTATGTGTATCACTTTAAGCTATGAGTATTACTCTCCTTATTATGATTACTAAGTAGGTTATGGTTATATTAGTAATATACAACCTTTTATAACTATAGCTAAGTTGAATGTAATCTTTATAAATATCCAAGTATTATCCATAATATAGATGGTATTCAAGCAATAAGATTAATCAATAGTTGAAATACAAGCAATATCATATATAAGCTTTACGTATATCATGGGCATACTATGTTACTTGATGGAATCATTCTAATGAATACATGGTTCTTACTCTATGTATGATGTACATGGATAGTGTGTCTCCCTAATATTTGATATGATCAAGATGTGGTGTTAGTTACTGTTATTATTAGTTTTAATTTGTTTAGTGTTAGTATTAGTTTAGAAGATTGACAAGGTCATATTAGGCCCTGTCTAAGTACAGGGATAGACTCGAATTCAGGTCCGTCCCTCTACATGGAGAGGGCCGAATACGACCTTATCAACCTTTTAAAATAATACTAACAATATGTAAGATTAATTGAAACAAGCATAAAAGAATACTAACACTCTGTAAGCTTAATGACAACAAGCGTGTAAATATGGAGTAGTACAAATATTATATTTTTTTGATCTTTTGGGACTCTCTTTTATCAATTATATTTTTATAAAAGAATTGATAAAATCATAACTTTGTAAGTTTGTTTGATTCATAACTCTGTAATTTTAACAGCAAGTAGCATGTAAGATTGTTTCATTAATAAATCTAACAATCTTACTTCTATAAAAGAATTGATAAATCATAACTTTTAATTTCAAGTAGTGTGTAAGATTGTTATATTCATAAATCAGTAAGTTTAATTGCAAGTAGCATATAAATATGGAGTATTATAAATATGAGTTTTTAAAAAAAAAAATTCAATGTGTTTTTTATGAGTTTACTTTTATAAAGGAATTATTTTTTCCAGTGTGTTTTTTATCACTTTATTTGTATAAAAGACTTGATAAAATCATAACTCCATAAGTTTTTTTATTCATAACTCTATAAGTTTAATTTCAAGTAGCATGTAAGATTGTTTGATCCACAATTCAATAAATTTAATTGCAAATAGTATATAAATATGTAGTATAAATATTAGGTTTTGATATTTTTTCCATTGTGTTTTTTTTTGTGTTTTTTATAGTTTACTTTTATAAAAATATTATTTTGTCGAGAGTCACAACCTCTTTTGAGAAAAAGACTCCTTAGCCTTAGTTTATATATATTAGGACAAGTGTTCCTAGAAATAAGAAGTGCATTTTTGGAGAAAAAGATTATTTTTTCAAAAGTCACAGCCTCTTTTGAGAAAAAGACTCCTTAGCCTTAGTTTTTATATATTAGGACAAGTGTTCCTATAAATAAGAAGTGCACTTTTGGAGAAAAAAAAAAGAATCCATTGCCTTACATCAGCTTGCAAGCAAGTCAAAATATGTCATGCATTTTTTTATAGCTTTTGGTTTTTACAATGAATGAAATTTAACTAAGTGTTTAGAGAAAATGAATTTATATTAATAATTTATATATAAATATTAAATAATGTTTATAGTATTTTTAAAATAATATATGATAGAGTAAGTTTAAATTTGATATATAAATTTTAATCAATTTCAATTTATTGAAAAATAATTTTTAAAAGTATGATTTTTTAAAATACAAATTATTTATAATAAAATTATTTAAAAATAGTTTTTAAAATATTAGATTTATTTTAAAAATTGATATATTTCAAATTAAAATAAAAGCATATTTTATTATTATATATTGCTTCTTTTTTATATTGAACTTGAAAATGTGTTGCTCATCATTATAAAATAAAATAAAACAACATATTTCAAAGTGCACTTGAGATGCCCTCTCCATGTACAGGGACATTGTCGAATTTTGTATATGGAGAGGGTTGAATATGGCCCTATCCATGTATAGGGACATGCTCAAATTTGGCCTTCTCCCTGTACATGTACAAGGCCAAATACGAACCTGCCCATGTACAGGGACATGCCCAAATAGAGATAATTTAAAATAATAAAGACAATTGTATTTCTAATTAAATGACATATATATATCTCTCATTCTATGACAGACATAACCATACTAAAAATTTAGATTAAAGAACAACGGATCTATAAACTAAATAACATCCATACTAGACATTAATAACAATTATATAACACATTAATACAAACTATAGTATACATTAATAGCATCTGTAATTTTGGAGCTGGAAAAGATTGAAAGTTATACACAATCTATCCAACCATGATTCTTTTGATGCTGGAAGAGAGAATGGTAATTTACACATTCATCTGCAGGTCTTCAGGTGGTGAATGGAATGCAAAGCAGTATTTCGGCGACTTGGAGGGTTCAGCCGCCTCTACCTTCGATTTGCAGTGGCAGCTCGTGAATGTGGCACTTAGAACTGAAGGATCCGACCTCGTTTCTTCCTCTTTCTCATACATTTCTCCTTCCTCGGTCGTTTTCCAGACAGTCGTGCCAGATCCCAAGAGATCGTTGAGCAACGACGTGAGGGTTATGCGAATGAAACAGAACCCTAACAGGGAGAAGGAAGTGGCGGTCCTTTGCAGGGCCGAGGCGAGCCATCAAGTACTAAACCCTAGCCGTCGCCGCTGCCTTAACCTAAAGATTGGAAGCCATTCAAATAGCAGAGACCTTAGGGATCTTCGGCTTTTGGGGGACTGTCTGCCTTCGCTCTGGTGCAAAAATCTATTTAAGAGCAATGCAGGAGCAAGGTTTCATTCTGAACATCGCAGCAAAACTAGCTCCGAGAACACGACAAACTTCCCCCTTTTTATAAAGACCATTGCCGGATCTTCTCTTTGCCTGCAGGTTCAAGACTCAGACTCTGTTTTTGAGCTCAAAACCCAAATCCACCAAGCTACAGGGACTCCGCCTGGATTCCAATGACTAATCTTCGAAGGCCGACAACTTGCAGATGGCTCTCTGCTACGGGACTACGGAAATCTAAAAAATGAAACCATTTCTCTCACTTCTCGGTTGCGTGGAGGAGCGCCCTCAGTCACTCATCCAAGCTCTTACAAGTAGGCCATGAAATCAGGGACTTCCACTCCTTCGGGGCTCAAGGCTGAAGCTTCAAAAGTAAAGGAGCCCTTTGGAGGTGCCTTCATTGTGGAGCAGTGCGCAGAACCTCCAACAGCAGAAGTTGAAGACCCCCAAGTCCATGGCTATGCCTATATCTACCAGGCCAAAGCCCTCATTTTCCACTTCAACGGACTTTGGCCCTCATCCCCTGCGCTAAAGGAATGGGTTAACAAGACCTGGTCAGAGGGTCATGAGTTGTTCTTCTGTTCCAAGGGGTTCTTCATCGTCAACTTCTCCACAGAAGTCGAATGTCAATGCGTGCTAGAGCAAGGTCCTTGGTTCTGGGGTAGATCGAGTCTCTCCATGCAACGATGGTTCCCGGATTTCAATCCACTAACCATGACAGCCATGACTACCCCGGTCTGGGTAAGACTACCCAATCTACCCCTGCATTTCTATTCTTCATCTTTTTTACCCACCCTAGGCAATGCATTGGGTAGATTTATCAAGATAGACACAGACATAATAGCGAAAGGATTTGTCACTTTCGCCCGCATCTGCGTTGAAATTGACCTCAGTCAAGGGCTTCCGGATAGGATTCTCATAGATTGGGGTGATGGAGATCCTTTCATACAGATGGTTGATTATGAGAACACCGCCTTCAGATGCCACTCCTGTCAGCAAACAGGGCACCTCTAGGCAACTTGTCCTCTTTCCCCCACCCTTCCCTCAACTTCTGGAGCACGGAAAAGAGCCAATGGTTGGCAAGGACCAAAATATCACAAAATCCGCCCGAACCCTTCCTCTGACAACAAGCAACATCACAAAGCTGCTCCAACTCCTTCACCTTCCTCATTTCCTTCGCAGGCCCCAACTTTCTCTCAGCAGCCAGCTGTCGACCCAAAAAACCAGCCTACAGCCTTGATACAAAATCCTGAAGATTCATAAGTCACGATTTCAACTCCCGTAATTAAATCCTTGCACCCACCTCACGAAAAAGGGGAAACAATTGACACAATCATGATCACCGCATCACTCCCAGTGACTCAGAAGCGACTTCATGAATCAGACAACTTGGACAGCGACAAAGAAACACAACTGAATTCAGTAGCTTAAGATTATGGCACTTCCTTAGACCACCTGGCTTTGGTGGTAAAGGTTGTTGAGCCCACCAGCTCCTCTGGTTGGATTGATGTTCACAAAAAAAAAGGTAGAAAGGATCCTCACCAATCAACACAGTGATCCGGTCCTTTCTCCTTATATTGTAATGTTTCATCTTGCTTTGCCCACGCGCTCTATGGAGCTCTCTTTTAGCATAGGCTAGTTTCAAATGATCCCCTGTTCTCTTTCTGAGGGGTCTTTCCCATCCACAAATCAATGTATTACTTGCACTTTTTCATGGATTAAATAGAAGGATTCTCCCCTTTTTTACTTAAAAAGAAATAAAACTAGCATCTGTAATTTTCCTATATAGAAAACTGTAATATTCACTAAAAATGACAGTTGTTCAATTATTGCAGAAAACCAACCTTGTTAAGCCCTAAATAGTGGCTCATTACCCCTTAATTGGGGCATATTGCATTAGTAATGTTATTTTATTTATGTCGACTTTAGTCCATTAGTTGTAATTATACCTTCTAGTCGCCTATATATACCAAGGAGACATTTTCATTTGGAATCATCTAGTAATTGAACATTTATGTGGGCATAAAGAGGTTTCTCCCTCGAAGAGGCTTATTATCTAAATTTCTATATTTTCTAAGTCGTTGAGTACTTATTCTGAGATTTTTTCTATGATATATTGATATTTGGTTCCTAACATATGGTATCAGAGCTCAAGGTCTTGGGAATTCATTGCTACATCAGAGATACCTTGGAATTTTCACTATAATTTTTTTTCTATAATGATTCAGAAGGAACGGAACACATGATATTTATCACACGGATCAAGGTACGTTGGGTTAAAATTTCATCTCCTGAGGCCTTATACTTTTGAAGATACAATATTTCTAAGATAGGGTTCTGGAATCATCCTGAATTGAGTCAGAGGAACGGATTGAATGATATTTATCACACAGATCAAGGTACATTGGGTTAAAATTTCATCTCCTGAGGCATTATACTTTCGGAGATACAATATTTCTAAGATAGGGTTATGGAATCATCCTGAATTGAGCCATTGTGGAATTTTCACTATAAAAAAAATTTCTGTAACGTTTCAGACCTTGAAATCTAAAGGCTATTCACATAAATTATTAAGGTATTTGTGGTAACATTTTCATCTTCTGATTCATCTTACATTTGTATATACACCATGTGGAAGATAGGGTATCTCACTAGTCCTATTGACTAGTCTCAAGCAGGTGTTCCAGGAAAAAAAATCATAAGTTCTTCCTAGAGAATCGAAATTGAGTGAGACTAGTTGCATTGGATAGTGAACTGATTGTATTAGTTCTAGTACGAGTTTCAAAATTTTATATAAATTATTTTATGTGGGGCATGCTATACAAGTTAGATCTCCTGGAAAACAAAAGTGAACAAGTTGTGTTGAAGTTATCGTAAATTTCACTTGGAACATCAAATTTTGATCAGACCTGTAGCATTGTAGAGAAGAAACATCAGATACCTACAAAAAATAAAATTTCATACTCATAAGGGTCGAAATTTTGGAGATACAATAAAAGGAAGATTGTCTAGCAGAACCACTTCAAAATCAAGGTTTAAAGTGATACTTGGCCAACATGCCACCAAAAAAGGGAATTTATACACCAAATAAGCCTCCAGACAATCCTACTTTGACTCTTGATGAAGTTGAAGAAATGCATAGAGACATAAATGATTTACAAAAGAAGATAGTAACAAAAGATGAACTACAAGATATTGAAGCTAAGTTGGAGGCAAATATGGATGGCTTAAAAGAGGAGATCATGGAAGGATTGAAAAATTTTGTAACAGAGAGGACACCTGAAAGTGAAAATGTATCCCATGAAATTCATGATGAGGACACAAGGAAGGTGGATCAAGAATGGAGAAACTCCAAATTTGGGTTGAATACCAACCACATTCCTAAGATCGATATGAGAAAGTTTGAGGGCAAGGACCCTATCACATGGATACTTCAGATGGAGAAATTCTTTGATTTACATAATGTGCCACATGCATAAAAGGTACAGATTGCTTCTTTATATTTAGAACGCAATCAATCTGTATGGTATCAATGGCTTTGTTCTCACCAATCACTCGTCCCTTGGACAATTTTCATGGAAGAAAAGATAACACACTATGAGGATACAAGGAGCGATACCTTCTTTAGCCAATTGATAAATCTCACGCAAATGCGTTCAGTTACAGAGCACATTGAAAACTTCCAAAGATTGAATAAAAAGGTAACATATATTCCATATGAGAAGTTGATTGATGTAATCATAGGAACTTTAAGAGATAACATTCAACATGAGGTTCGCCTTTGGGAACCCAAATCATTGGAGAATGCATTCAGGGTGGCAAGAAATGTTGAAAGCAAAAATATGGCTATGGCTATTATAAGGACCAATCCTAACATCTATAGAGAGAATAATGGTCCTTCTTCTAAAACACCTCAACCTACAAGGTTGAAACCTCAAAAATTGGAGGAGAGAAAAGAAAAAGGTTTATTCTTTAATTGTGACAACAAGTGCAGTAAGGGACATACGTGTGGTGAGAATAAAGTATTCTACATAGATTGTGAAGAGGAATAAGAACAAGAACAAGAAAAAGAACCATCTCAAGATGAAAACGTAGAATCAATTTCGTCTGAATATTTTATCTAGGATCTAAATTAGATTGATGATATTTAGAAATAAGAGCATAAGTATCAAAACCAAATATTGGGTAGAATCACAAAGTTGGGTAACACTTTTGGGAAAAATGGGTTTCTGAAATTCCTACTAACATTCTTTTGGCCGAACTAATAATTCTTTCGGCTAAAAGCCACCTCTTTTCGGTCGAAATATTTTTCGGCCGAACCATTTGACCTTAAATCAAATGGTACTGGCACAATGGACTCGACTTTCTTCTACCATCTTATCCAGATGATACTTTTTTCTAGTAAATGTTTTCGGCCGAAAGAGTCTTTAGACCAAAACTCTTTGTCGGTTAAACATTTTTTCGGCCAAAATAATATTTTGGTTGAAAGAATATTTGGGTCGAAAGAACCTTTCAGGCAAACAAATGGTTTATATATTACCCACACATCGCTCCCATCATAGTTTTCCTAAATTGTTGATAGCGTTAGGTGTTGATGGACTTGTGCTAGAAGATGTCAGTGCTGTGGGTGGACTGGTGTTGTAGGTGAAATGGTGCTAGCGGACATTAGTGTTGTGGGTAGGCGGTCTCGGTAATTTATAATTAGTGTTAGTTATTATTTACTATTATTTTTAATTTTTTAGTGTTATTATTAGTTTAGAACGTTGACATGGCCGTATTCCACCCTGTCCATGTACATGGTTAGTATCAATATGATCATTAAGATCATAAAAAACACCCTTATTGCTCTCTGCATGTATGATCTAGCTCACTCATATTCAAGTTACTACTCTGCTATCTAGTATTGATCTCCATTATTTTAGTAATCTTCCTCATAGTAATGTATTCACCCTAATCTCTCATCTATGATTCCCATGTATTAGTTACAATGAGAACAATGATATGGAACTCAAATCATATTGGTATAAGAGACCATATCATACCTATCATACCCATATTAAGGTTAGTAACTATCACTATATCACCTTAGTTAAGCTAGTAGTAAGATCTATTAAATATATAAGATTATTGATTTCACTATGTTATTAGTATTAATGAATGAAGTCCATTGAATCAATGACCAAGATTTTGTAACATCCCGCTCTTGCTCGCGCTCAATGAACTTATTGTTTGAGGACACTTATGTGCAAGTGATCCAGATTATTATACTATTGGGCATTTTCTTATGATTATGAGGCGTTATGGACTGATGACATGTTACTTTGTTGTATTGACACAGATAGGTGTTATTGACTAGGTTTTCCTGAGTGTGCAGTATTTTGGACCTCAAGGATGCAGAGGCATCGATGAAACTCGTTGGAGTATGGATCGAGTGAGGGAGTGGACTATTAGGGTTTGATTTTTCTATATATGAATATGTGCATCTCATTAGATGTTATGGTTATGGATGTTATTATGACATGATTCGTTGATGATATAGGCTGACAATAGCTTGCCGAAAAAACTCATATGTCGAGTTGAGGGGTCACGCACAACTACCAGAGAGGTTGAGGGAGAGGTGTGGACAGTAGCCCTCCCACAACCTACTAGCACTCCCACCATGGCTCGAACTGTAGGTTAATGACTACCTAGTTCGAGAAGACCCACGATGCCGTCAGGGTAGACTGCAGTAGTCGCTCATGATGATTCTAAGGGGCGTGAAATAAGGCAGGGTCCTTATTCCTTAGAGGCCCTTAGTCTCCCACAAGATCACCTCACAGAGTATTGACTCCAGGGGTTTTTGATGTCTACCAATTCAGTCAAGAAGCAAGTTGCACCCTTAGAGCACATAGTGCATCTTGAAGGGCATGTCACGCAAGAAAAATAGAAAGAGGCGAGTGACACCCTTGGAGAACGAAGTGCGTCCTGAAGGGAACATTGTGCAAGGGAAACAAATTAAGGCGAGTGGCACCCTTGGAGCACCTAGTGCACCCTGAAAGGAACGTCGCATTGTTAAATAATAAATTAATAAACCTAGATGGCATTAGAACGAATAATGTGATAAGAAGGATTTAAAAACAATTTCCCTAATAAAATGTCGCCCACCGTCAAATATTAAAATATAGGTCTAAATTAACACTTGTGGTAAAAATAAAAATAATAATAATCATCATTAAACATGTGACGAAAAGGGGGTAAGAAACTTGATTAAATTATTTAAATCAAATTATTGGGGGATTTAAAAATTTAAAAGGGAAATGATTTTTTTGTTACACATCGTTATTAAAATTTATTAATTAAAAAGAAAAAAGGGGAAAACAAATAACTTTCTACAGTTACTAATTTAAGTTTTAAATGAAAAGGGAAAGAGGGAAATTTAAAAGAATTAGGAAACTAGGAAAAAGAGGGAAACATAAAGAGAAAGAGAGAAAAAAAGGAAAAAAATAGAAAGACTAACTTTGTAAGGTATTTTGCATTTAAGAATTTTCTAAATTGAACTCAAAGAGTAAATTAGTAAGTGGTAAAGTCACTAAATTGTGTAAGGGAATATGGTGACACCTAGGATCGATTCTAGGAATTATTTTAAGTGGGTGAGGGAAATAGGAGTAATTAAATAATTATTGAAATTAATTTCTAGCGCAACGAAGGGGATGGGTGACACATGTATGGGGAGGATTTTTCATAATTAAATTATTGAACAATAAATTAAATGGTAATTTGGGAAAGAAATGACTTAGAAATTCTATATAAAGGAGGGAGGAGGAAATTGATGATCTTTTCTATCATGCGTAACATTACGCAACAGAATTTTAGTCTTGACTGACTTAGCTTGTGGGAGTTGGAATACCCAGCTCGGTGAGGAGTGGTAGCTCGACCTTGCGAGGCAAGCTGGAGGCTAGCTGACTCTGGTTCAATGTGCTTGGCCCCTTTGTAGCTTGGGGGGATAAGGGGGAAGGTGAGTACCCCTAGCATTGGCTGGGAGGTACCGGTGAAGTCTGGTTAGGTGGCAAGCGGGGGCTGCACAGAGCACGTGGGACAATGACTCAGAGCAGACGACTTGGGATATGGTATGCTTACGTTTATTCTGCATGATATATTATTATTATACCTTACACTTTCATTTTTGTACTTTTTTTTGGGTAGATAAAATTTTGAATTAGCATTTCAACCGAGAACTTAAATTTCCCCATAGCCTTAAGCTCACTGCTTGATTTCATTCCCTTGGCATTCAATCCCTCAATGTTGTGGAAGTCCTTTAGGTTTTGTTGATTGTTGTGAAGAGTTTTGTTTTTTACTTCGTCCTCATACCTAGTTCATCAGTCCACGCCTAAGCAGTCGACCAGGAGATGAATCGATGGTCGTCACTTCGGTGCACACCGACCTACATATTCTAGTGCCCTACTTTTATGTGCATGGATGATGAGCAAAGGATGATTGTCAGTCGTCTACCCCTGTTGAATGTTTTTGGTTGATTGATGGTGATTATTCCTTCTTCTATTGAGTAATAATGTTGTTTTTATCATTCCTATCTGCGAACCGTTGAATACCCTTTGCATTTTTTTTTAACCTTGCGTCTCCTAATTTTTACTCAATGTTGTCAATAAGTTCAACCACAAATTTTATCCTATGAAAATTATTACAATTCGATGGAGAAATTGCTCTACGTGTTTAATCCATCTGGCCTACAAAATTTTTCCTCTGCAATTTTTACATTTCGTTGGCGAATTTACCCTGCGAGTTTCCCATTATTTATACATTTATTGACTGTGATTTTCCCTTTTTATTGACTGCAAACTTCATGATAGAACTCAACGCAATCTGGCAACGATTTTACTTCTATTAATTTACATCGAACACGAAATTACGCATGTTTAAGGAACAATAAATAAATTTCTTGATATTGTGCATGACAGCTAAATCACACAGCTATTTTATGAAGTGCTATCCATTTTGATAAGAGATTTTTAAATGCTTGCATTTTGTTCTTATGTGTCTAAAATGATTTAATATTAAGGTTGTCAGCTGATATGTATCTGTAACTCCTACTGTAACATCCCGCTCTGGCGCACTGAGAAAACTTATTATTTGAGGACACTTGCTTGCAAGTGATTTGGACTTTTATGATGTTAGACCATTTATACTTGATTATGATGCGATTGACATATGACATGATGTGTTACTATTTGATGTCGACAGATGCTATTGACTCAGTTTTATTGAGTGTGCAGGGTTTTTGACCTTGAGGATGCAGAGGCATCGGTAGAATCCCCTTGGACTCCGGAATGAGTTAGGGAGTGTGCTTTTGGGTTGATATGTTTACTATGATGTTTCATTTGATTTGATGATTTGATGTTGACCTTTCTGAAATGATTGTTGATGATGCAGGCTGACCATAGCTTGCCGACCAGACTCACATATGGAGTAAAGGGGCCACACACGATTCCAGAGAGGTTGAGGGAGAGGGGTGGACAGCAGCCCTGCCACCGCCTGCTAGCACTCCCACCGTGGCTCGAACTGTAGGTTAACGATTACCTAGTTCGAGACGATCCACGATGCCGTGAGGGAAGACTGCGACAGTCGCTTACGATGATTCTAAGGGGCGCGCAATAAGGCGGGGGCCTTATTCCTTAGAACCCTTAGTCTCATACAAGTTCACCT
>ML776606.1:2802151-2813302 GCA_009831015.1 Picea engelmannii
GCGAGTGGCACCCTTGGAGCACGTGGTGCATCCTGAAGGGCACGTCGCGTAAAGGAAATGAACGAGGTGAGTGGCACCCTTGGAGCACGTGGTGCGTCCTGAAGGGCACGTCGCATTGATGTGGATGAAGGAAACAAACCTAATATCCCTAAGACCTTAACTCTTTAAGATATTCCTAAACAACTTCCCTAACCCAGTGACGCCCAGTTCAGAATCTAGTACAAGTCTAAAAACTATTAGTGTAAAATTTAGTCTAACCCTAAGAGCAGACCCTGGAATAAAAATAACAAATTAACCAAAAACCCACCTAAGTAATAGTTGGTCTTCATGAAATTCTTGGGGCGATAATGCGGGTAAGTGTTAAAGCAAATCTAATAGTTTTAAAACTTTGCAAAGAAGAAAATTGATTCCTAACTAGTGGGAGAATGACATCACCTTCGTAGTGTAACATAAAGAAAATTTAAAAAAAAAAAAGACACAAAAAAAAAACTAAGACCATTATCCTCTCATTATCCATGTCTACTTTATTAAACCATCCTCCATCACCTTAATCTTCTAGTATCCATCTCCCTTTTACATGTCCAGTTCACATTACTAAATCACCATCCCTCCCCTTAATTCCTTATTATTCCTTTTTATGTAATACATTTACTTTTCCCATATACATGTTGGCCATAACCTATATATATATATATATATATATATATAGATATATAGATATATTAATGGTGAATTTAAATGATGGATAATGATAAATTACAATGATGAATGCACGCATGTAAATAGAAAAAATGAATATATATATATATATATATATATATATATATTATAAACAAATTGTCGTGTATTCCTTAATCTTTAAATTATAGAATAAAGAAAATGAATAATGGATTCTCTTTCCGTAAATTTATTAATCCCTATCGCCTCTACCATTAATAAAAAGTTACGCATGTAAAAATAAAAGGAAATTATTAATTAGCGCACATACTCTTTGAGTTTTAAAAAATAAAAAAATAAAAAATAAATAAAAAATAAAAAGAAAAAGAAAAATAAGAAAATAAAAAGGAAAAGGGGGGGAAAACCTAAAAAAAAAGAGGATTTAGGGTTTGAGACTGGATAAAAGAAAGGGAGAGGAGGAAACAAAAGGGGGACTTTCAACGATTGGTATTGTTATGCTGCTAGACTAGAGACTAGACTGATTTCTTGTAGTAGTTGGGGATTCTCAGCTGAGTTGAGTGGTAGCTCAGCCTTGGAGGCGAGATGAGAAGCTAGGTACTGTCTGGATTGTGTGTGGCCCCTTTGCGGCTCGGGGGGATGAGGGGGAAGGAGAGTACCCCTAGCATTTGGCTGGGAGGTACCGGTGAGTTCACTACGGTCAGCAAGAGGAGCAGAGCACTAGCGCAGGACAACAGCAGCGAAATCTTCGTTTGGCTTAAGGTACACCCATCTAAACTTCGTAAATTTTGTTTAGTTGATTGGAAGATGACTGAATCTAATGGTATAAAAATTCGGTTTCTTGTCATGGTTTTTTTTTGCTGTTGTATGGATAAAAAGAAAAACACGCCCTAGGAGACTACATCCTTCATTATTATATGGCCTCCTTTCCATGTGTAGCTGCCTTTCGCTCAGCCTATCGGAGACCTTTTTTGGTAGAGTGAAAACCCTCATCCATCCCTGTATCTGCTGCATGCTTCTCCTGAATTAATAGCACTGTAACAGTTCAACCCGTTAGAAAAATGGGTGATCCACCGGTCCCTTAGGGTTTTGATTTTTGGACCTTATCTTACTGTTGCATCCTTGGTGCCTTGTATGTTTGCAATTGTTTTTTTTCTTTTTACTATTTCCCTTCCTTTTTACCGCATCCAGAATCCATTATGAAGAACTCATGAAATCTCCCTCGGAGCCTAGCATGGGGTGGTTGTCTGGATCCTTCTGGGTGATTCCGAAGTTTAGCTTTATGAACTGAAATATAGGAGAGGAGATAGGAAATTTCTAACATTTTAAACCGTAAGAGATTTCCTTCTGAACTGCCTTCAGCACTCGACAATGACTGAATTCGCTGGGCGTTCCTGAGCCTGTTGGGAATTCTGCTTTCGATCCATGGGTTATGTTTTGCTGGGCTTTCCTGTACTTGTCGGGGGAGATCAGAATCCGTTTACCTTGTCCTCTAATTTAGGAACAGCTAAGGAAGTCGATAGTGGTGTTGATTTCACTTGGCCTTTCGATTTGCTAGCTCTCAGCCACGGGAAAAATGAATCCTGGATACCAACCTGGCGTATGCTTTTTATCGTTTTAATCTTGGTCTTTTTATGATGTGTTAACAGTTCGGTTTTAACATTGTTATGGAATGTATGGATCTATCATTGTTTCCAAAGCATGGTTTAATATGATTGTGTAAGGGTTACGATTTAGTATTATCGTTCAATTTAGGGTTGTAGTATTGCTGGTTCATTTCCAGTTTATAGTTATCCGGGTTGCCGATTCCCAATCCTTAATGGCGAGTTGTATTGGCTGCCTAACCTCTCGTTCTTTTGTTTCAGAATTTATGAGAGTTTTAATGGTTATATTTCGCATACGTCTACCTCAACAATCCTAAATTCTAACTGGAGCAACCCTCGCATAATCTACCCTGGTCGTATGTTCTTATATTAGGGTTAACGCTGCCGTATGAAGGGTGTGACAGCTATAAATTAATGCAAGGGTTGGATTTAATTGAATCGAGTGCCTGCGCCCTCTTACTTATGCCATCGATCTGCTAACTGAGATGGCGATGCTTGTAACCTACACTCTACCACCTCGCCCTCGTTTCGTTCAAACGTTCACTGACACCGAGGCTGTGCATTTACCCCTTTAACGTTGAGATTGTCCACAAGTTGGTTTTTGTAAATTGACATTAATGTTGTTCCAACTACCTGCCAGTGAACGCCACCGACTTCTAGATTTTCAGAGATAGTCCATTACGGAACCGTTTACCGCTGGCAGAAAAATAAAGCTCCCTTGACATACTGATAAATGGTTGTGAGTTATTAAATTGATTATTAATTTAGACCTGGACTTTAACGTTTATTTCAATGATTACGTAAAACGTGAGTTATAAGTTTTAGTTGATGCTAAATTGCAAAACACTTTGAAAATTCAAGTAATATGCCCGTATCATGTCTAAACGTGGTTAAAGAGTAAATGGGGATAGTATGTGCTATGTATCGGTGTAGTAATATTATTTTAATTGAAATTATTTTCAATTTTAATGTATGATTTTAAAATGTTCTTTATTGATTAAGAATTTGTTTATTTAGATTTAAGAAAATATATTTTTCATATAAAATAACGGAGTATTCAAATGATCCGTATATATCATGTATGAAGGAACAATTAGATATTCAAGTAATCTATATGTATCATATATAAATAAGGTTAAAGGGTAATTGGTATTATGTATTATAACTTATGCTTTTGAATTGTGCTTTATTTATAAAAAAATATTTTTATTAGATTTAAGAAAATACTTTTCTCATATAAAATAATTGAGTATTCAAGTAATGGTTTTTAGGGTAGCTTAGTCTAATGGAAGGAAGAAGTTGAATAATTGTAATTCCTATTGATTTTGATAATGAGATTATTAATAATAATGTTTGGTTGCTGATCATTAATGTAATGGTTTAGGGTAGTTAGTTCGATGTGAAGGAAGAAGTGGACTAATTGTAATCTTATTGATTTGATAATGAGCTTATTGATATTAATATTTACTTAATTACAATGGTAATACTTGTTTAAATTGCAATAATAATCTGTCTTTTAAATCGCCATGTTAATAACTGTTAATTGAATGCGGGTGATGATGTTAATTTGCAAGGTTATCATTCGTTAAATTGGAGTGTTAGCGATAATATTTGTTTTAAGTTGTAATGTTAATGATGATGGTGGAATTTCCATGTTAATATTTGTTTAATTGAAATGATCGTGATGATGTTTAATTTGCAAGGTTATTAGTAGTTTAAATTGAAGTGTTAATGATAGGATCTAAAGGGCCTTGCTATTATTTGTTAGGTTATTCTAATGTATGGTAATAAATTGGTAGGAAAGGCAAGACATTATGGAGAATGTAAATGTTCGAGGGTTACCATTATGGTACTGACATCGTTGCTCATTTATGATGATTAACAGATAAATGCAAGGCGCCTGTGATTATTGCTTGTCCTTGATCTAGTGCAAAATGACCTTATAACTAAATAATGGGGGTTGTCTTTCTAGGGTTTTACCTTATGATAAGGTCTTCGTCGGTTAATGCTAATTAATGGAGAAATTGATCGAGATTGATGTCTTCGAGTCTCAATAGTGGTTGGTCGGTATTAGAGTCCTCCTGACTTGCGTCTCCCGTAGAGGTCATGATTGTCCCTGATTTTGTAGTACTTGGTGGTATTGGATTGCGTGGTCTATATGTGTCGGGCGGGATATAGGCACCTCTTGTAGCTTAGTATTTATGTATGTGTGTAATTCCGGTGGGAGGAACCCAGTGTCGTATCAAGAGTCTCGGGTTGTTTAAAGGCATAGTTCCACTCTTGCGAAACACTCTGAGCCGTATCAGTAGTCTCGAGTTGTTTAAAGGCACAGTTCCACTACTGCGACTCCCTAACATATTTATTAGTTTCTGCCTGAGCAGTCGGCCAGGAGCCTGTCTAACCTTCTTTCGAGAAGACATAAGACTAAAAGCCTTGCTTTTCTATGCAGAAGTAGTAAACTCTACTGTTGGATTCTTCCATTCTGTGACGGTACTGTACTTAACACCGGGTGTCATTTTCTTCTTATAGCTGCTAGTTGCACGCCTTATGTCCAGGGGTGTTTATTTCTTGTTGTCACTATGATATGTCGGGTCGTCTTGATTGTGTTCGTCTTACTTGCATCTTGTTGGTTCGAGTGGTGACGTAGAGTCAAGGGGGTTGTTTCTTCTATACGCGTGCACACACTTAAACAAAAACAAAAAATTGCACCTGTTTTCGGAGGAGGGTTGTTACATATGGTATCAGAGCGAGGTTCGACCCGCGACTTGGGGTTCGCTACAGATTTCGTAGACATGAGTTGGTTTTATTATACTGTTGCTAATCGAGTTGATTGTGTGCGTGCAGGTAATCATTGTTAGAGGACGTCGCGGAGGTAGACGATGGGCTGCTAGGGGAGGAGGTGAAACGCCTCCAGCAGCATCCACGCCTGAGGGGTCTAACCCCCAAGGAGGAGAGCAGGTTCTCGGACAGGAGCAGATAGTAGTTGGTGATGTTATTGGGATGATGAGATCCTTTCAGCGCATGTCCGAGGCTCTGATCATCCATTTGGACAGAGATGAGGCCCGGGCGCTGGCACCCCCTGAGGTTATGCCGCGCGCACCGGTCGTTACAGGTAGCATTCACCGTGAACTCGAGAAGGTAAAATTTCCCGAGTTCTTTGGTTCCCCGGACGGCGCAGCCACCGAGGCATGGTTGGAGAATATGGCGATGTGCTTTGCACTTCGTGATTATACCTCCAACATGAAGGTCCGCATGGCTGTCTTTCAACTGAAGGGGAGCGCTCTTCTATGGTGGAAGACGCTCCTGCCGCAGCTGAACATGGCCGTGGAAGATGTGTCATGGGAACTGTTCGAGGAACGGTTCCGAGAGAGGTACCTTTCAGAGGAATTCATTGAGCATCAGCTCAATGAGTTCAACGCATTATGACAGGGAGGTCGTATGGTGCCCGAGTACGAGGCACGTTTTATGGAGCTGCTCCGGTATGCTCCACACCTTAACACTGAGAAGATCAAAGTCAACGGGTTCATGTTTGGCCTTAACGACAGTCTGCATGCAAAGGTTAGGATCCTGATGCCTCAAACCTTGCACGACGCTGTCCAAAAGGCCCTCATAGAAGAGGAGGAGCTTATCAGCGAGGGTCAGACCAGGACTTCAGCGAGACCCGCAGGGCATATTTCATCTGGTGCGCTGCGGCATCAGACCCAAGTGAGACATACGCTGAGACATCATGGCTTCCAGAGGGGATCCACTTTTTCTATGCCCCAACGACCACCGCCTCAGCAGCGGACACCTTATCAAGGACCACATCACCAGCAGCAGCATCATTCGCAGCAGCAACAGTTTAGGCATGTTCAACAGAACAGACTAGGGTTTCAGGCCGATGGGCAGTCATATTCTACTTTGGGTACCAGGACTACTGGGCCGAAGAAGGGGTGTTGGACGTGTGGGGAACCACACTACCAGCGCGACTTTCCTGTGGAGAGGACCAGGACATCCGGATCAGCCGGACCCGCTACCATGGGAGATATGGGCAAGGCCCATCGGATACATGCAGTGGTGAATAACTGCCAGGCAGAGCACCCGTCGACTGTCCTCGAGACGACAGGTACTGTCGCTGACCAAACCCTTAGTATTTTGATAGACCCAGGTGCTACTGAGAGTTTCATTTCTAGTGCAGCGCTAAAAAGGATTAAGGTAAAGGCATTCGAACAGGACGAGTTTAGCTTCGTGGAGATGGCTTCGGGAGCTAAACAGAAGGTTGGAGGGAAGGTTATGGGTTGTGCCCTTAACCTGGGATAGTTTGTCACGAGAGTCAACTTGTACGTCACGATATTAGGATCTTATGACGTCGTGATCGGTATGGATTGGTTGGAAACGCATGAGGCGATTCTCAACTGTAAGACAAAATGATTGAGCTTGGTTGATGACGAAGGACAGAGACGTGTGATTGTAGGAAAGAACCAGGGAGTTTCCCTTCGATTCGTCTCTTCCTTACAGTTACGAAAGAGTGTGTGCAAGGGGTGAAAACTTTATGCGATCCTCGCGCTAAATGAGAAGGGAGTAGTGGAAGGTCTAGAACACCTTTCGGTGGTGAAGGAGTTTGCAGATGTATTTCCAGAGGAGTTGCCTCGGATGCCGCTGGAAAGGGAACTGGAGCTTACCATAGACCTGAAATCGGGAACCGAACCGATAGCAAGAACGCCTTATCGTATGTCGACCCCAGAGTTGCAAGAGTTGAAAATGCAACTGAAGGAGTTGTTGGACCTGGGACTGATATGTCCTAGTGTGTCACCGTGGGGTGCATCAGTTATTTTGATATGAAAGAAGGACGGATCGTGGAGGCTTTGCATTGACTATCGTTAATTGAACAAGGCTACGATCAAGAATCAATATCCCTTACCAAGAATTGATGATCTATTCGATCAAATGAAGGGTGTGACGGTGTTCTCCAAGATCGATTTGCGATCCAGATATCACCAGTTACGGATCAAGGAGGATAACATCCCTAAGACCGCCTTTAAGACGATATTTGGACATTTTGAGTTTACTGTTTTGCCATTTGGACTGACAAACGCCCAAGGGGTATTCATGAGTTTGATAAACGGGGTGTTCCGCGAGTACTTGGACAAGTTCGTCCAAGTATTCATTGACGATATTTTGATCTACTCTCGGAAGACGGAGGAGCATGACGAGCACTTGCGCTTGGTACTAATATGTTTACGAGAACACAAATTGTATGGGAAGTTGTCCAAATGCTCTTTTTACCAATCAAGAATTCACTACTTAGGGCATGTCATCTCTGGCGAGGGTATCGCCGTGTATCCAGCCAAGGTTGAGGCTATTATGGAATGGCCTGTGCCAACGAATGTCACAGAAGTGCGTAGTTTTATGGGATTAGCAGGATACTATCGACGGTTTTTCGAGGGTTTTTCGAAGATAGCAAATCTGATCACGGAATTGCAGAAGAAAAACAAGAAGTTTGTTTGGACAGAGAAATGCGCGGAGGCATTTCAGAGGCTTAAAGAGTTGTTGAAAAACGTGTCGATACTAAATGTCCCTAACATGGACGCAGACTTCTTGGTATGCACTGACGCATCCAAGGAAGGTTTAGGCAGAGTCTTGATGCAGGATGGACGAGTGATTGCTTACATTTCGAGGAAGATGAGAAGGCATGAGGAGAACTACGCGACGCATGATTTGGAGTTACTAGCCATCATATATGCCTTGAAGGTTTGGATACACTACCTTGTTGGACAAAAATTTGAATTAAAGACTAACCATTATGGGCTGCAACACATTTACATGCAAAGTGACCTAAACGCGCGACAACGGCGTTGGTCGGAATTGCTTAGTGAGTACGACTTCGAGATTACTTACATAAAGGGAACAGTGAACTGAGTGGCAGATGCTTTGAGTCAGAGACCACGTATCTTTTCAGTATTACCTCTTCAAACGAATCTACGTGAAAAGATTCTCACCTTATAGCATGATGATGACTGGTACAAAGGAGTCAAGGATTTTATCGGACAAAACACGATGACGGTACCACGATATGAGGGATATTCATTGGATAACGATGGGTTATTGAGGTTTAGAGGTCGGATTTACGTACCACCTAACGACAAGTTGAGGATGTTGATCCTGAGCGAGGCTCATAGAGCAGTTTACATGGCTCACCTAGGAGTCACGAAGATGAGGGCAAACCTTAAACCCTTATTCTTTTGGAAAGGAATGAAGGCCGACATAGTCAACTTTGTGGCTAGATTTCTAGAGTGTCAGCAGGTAAAGGCTAAACATAGACACCCGACAGGTTTACTTCAACCACATGCCATTCCGGAATTGAAATGGGAAGTTATTTCGATGGATTTCATTGTTGGATTGCCACTGACGGCAAGGAGACACGACTCAATTTTTGTAGCAGTAGACACTCTGAAAAAGAGTGCTCACTTTATTCCGGTGTGTACGACGTATCAGGCACCTGACATAGTGATATTTTTCATTAGTGGGATTGTGAGGCTGCATGGCGTGCCTAAAAAGATTATATCCGATCGAGGATCGGTGTTTACTGGACGATTTTGGACAAGTTTCCAAGAGGCCTTGGGAACCCAACTTAACTTTAGTACTGCGTATCACCTAGAGATGGACGGAAAAATAGAACATGCAAACCAAACCTTAGAAGACATGTTGCGCATGTACGTGATGGACCAACAGAAGCGTTGGGAGGAATTCTTGCCTCTAGTAGAGTTCGCTTACAACAACAGTTACCAGAGCACCATTAAGATGGGGCCTTTTGAGATTCTTTATGGGCGACCATGTCGGACGCCCCTATGTTGGGATAGACTTGAGGATAGGGTCTTGGTGGGACCAGAAGCGATCCAAGAAATGGAAGAGTAGATGCAAACCATAAGACAAAGGATTAAAGAAGCGCAAGATCGACATAAGAGTTATGTCGATGCGCACCGAGTGGACCGTAGTTACGAGGTTGGCGATCGAGTCTTCTTGAGGGTTAAACCGCATAAGAGCTCGATCAAGTTTGGAAAGGGAGATAAACTCTCTCCTAGGTTCGTGGGGCCTTTAGAGATTGTGGAGAGAAAGGGGCCCGTGGCCTATCGACTAGCCTTGCCTGATTCTTTGAGGCGTATGCACGATGTTTTTCATGTATCTATTTTGAGACATTATATTAGTGATCCTACACATGTGATTGACCTGAGTTCCTTGCAGGTATCAGACGAGGGAGTTCTTATGGATGAGCCGGTCCGCATCTTAGATCATCGCGTTCGACAGTTATGACGTCGAACGGTAGATCAGGTCAAGGTCCAGTGGGACAGTTATAGTCCGCACTCGACGACATGGGAGGATGCATATGATATGCGTCAGCAGTTTCCATTTTTGTTTGATAGATAGACTTATGATACTATGATACTTTATTTTTGCATTATACTGAGAAACTTCGGGACGAAGTTTGGACCAAGAGGGGGTGTATGTAGCATCTCGTTCTGGCACACTGAGAAAACTTATTATTTGAGGACACTTGCTTGCAAGTGATCTGGACTTTTATGATGTTAGACCATTTATACTTGATTATGATGTGATTGACAGATGACATGATGTGTTACTATTTGATGTCGACAGATGCTATTGAATTAGTTTTATTGAGTGTGCAGGGTTTTTGACCTTGAGGATGCAGAGGCATAAGTAGAATCCTCTTGGACTCTAGACTGAGTCAAGGAGTGTGCTTTTGGGTTGATATGTTTACTATGATGTTTCATTTGATTTGATGATTTGATGTTGACCTTTCTGACATGATTGTTGATGATGCACGCTGACGATAGCTTGTCGACCAGACTCACATATGGAGTAAAGGGGCCACACACGATTCCAAAGAGGTTGAGGGAGAGGGGTGGACAACAGCCCTGCCACCGCCTACTAGCACTCCTGCCCTAGATTGAACTGTAGGTTAACAATTATCTAGTTCGAGAGGATCCATGATGCCGTGAGGGCAGACTGCGACAGTCGCTCATGATGATTCTAAGGGGCGCGCAATAAGGCAGGGCCCTTATTCCTTAGAACCCTTAGTCTCCTACAAGTTCACCTGACAGAGTGTTGACTCCAGGGGTTATAGATGTCTACCAATTAGTCCAGTTGGCGAGTGGCACCCTTGGAGCACGTGGTGCATCCTGAAGGTCACGTCGCACAAAAGAAACATGAGAAGCGAGTGGCACCCTTGGAGCACGTGGTGCATCATGAAGGGCACGTTGCGTAAAGGAAATGAACGAGGCGAGTGGCACCCTTGGAGCACGTGGTGCGTCCTGAAGGGCACGTCGCATTGATGTGGATGAAGGAAACAAACCTAATATCCCTAAGACCTTAATGCTTTAAGAGATTCCTAAACAACTTCCCTAACCCAGTGACACCCAGTTCAGAATCTAGTACAAGTCTAAAAACTGTTAGGGTAAAATTTAGTCTAACCCTAAGAGCAGACCCTGGAATAAAAATAACAAATTAAACAAAAACCTGCCTAAGTAATAGTTAGTCTTCATGAAATTCTTGGGGCGATAACGAGGGTAAGTGTTAAAGCAAATCTAATAGTTTTAAAACTTTGCAAATAAGAAAATTGATTCCTAACTGGTGGGAGAATGACATCACCTTCGTAGTGTAACATAAAGAAAATTTAAAAAAAAAAACACACACAAAAAAAAAATAAGACCATTATCCTCTCATTATCCATGTCTACTTTATTAAACCATCCTCCGTCACCTTAATCTTCCAGTATCCATCTCCCTTTTACATGTCCAGTTCACATTACTAAATCACCATCCCTCCCCTTAATTCCTCATTATTCCTTTTTATGTAATACATTTACTTTTCCCAT
>ML776606.1:2813429-2823916 GCA_009831015.1 Picea engelmannii
ATATATATATATATATATATATATATATATATATATATATATATATATATATATATATATTAATGGTGAATTTAAATTATGGTTAATGATAAATTACAATGATGAATGCACGCATGTAAATAGAAAAAATGAAAAAATATATATATATTATAAACAAATTGTCGTGTATTCCTTAATCTTTAAATTATAGAATAAAGAAAATGAATAATGGATTCTCTTTCCGTAAATTTATTAATCCCTACTGCCTCTACCATTAATAAAAAGTTACGCATGTAAAAATAAAAGGAAATTATTAATTAGCACACATACTCTTTGAGTTTTAAAAAAATAAAAAATAAAAAATAAATAAAAAGAAAAATATGAAAATAAAAAGAAAAAGGGGGGGAAAACCTAAAAAAAAAGAGGATTTAGGGTTTGAGACTGGATAAAAGAAAGGGAGAGGGGGAAAGAAAAGGGGGACTTTCAGTTATTGGTATTGTTATGCTCCTAGACTAGAGACTGGACTGATTTCTTGTAGGAGTTGGGGATTCTCAGCTAAGTTGAGTGGTAGCTCAGCCTTGGAGGCGAGCTGAGAAGCTAGGTACTGTCTGGATTGTGTGTGGCCCCTTTGCAGCTCGGGGGGGCTGAGGGGGAAGGAGAGTACCCCTAGCGTTTGGCTGGGAGGTACCGGTGAGTTCACTATGGTCGGCAAGAGGAGCAGAGCGTTAGCGCAGGACAACAGCAGCGGAATCTTCGTTTGGCTTAAGGTACACCCACCTAAACTTCGTAAATCTTGTTTAGTTGATTGCAAGATGAATGAATCTAATGGTATAAAAATTCGGTTTCTCGTCATGGTTTTTTTTTGCTGTTGTATGGATAAAAAGAAAAACACGCCCTAGGAGACTACATCCTTCATTATTATATGGCCTCCTTTCCATGTGTAGCTGCCTTTCGCTCATCTTATCGGAGACCTTTTTTGGTAGCGCGAAAACCCTCATCCATCCCTGTATCTGCTGCATGCTTCTCCTGAATTAATAGCACTGTAACAGTTCAACCCGTTAGAAAAATGGGTGATCCACCAGTCCCTTAGGGTTTTGATTTTTTCACCTTATCTTACTGTTGCATCCTTGGTGCCTTGTATGTTTGCAATTGTTTTTTTTCTTTTTACTATTTCCCTTCCTTTTTACCACATCCAGAATCCATTGCGAAGAACTCATGAAATCTCCCTCAGAGCCTGGCGTGGGGTAGTTGTCTGGATCCTTCTGGGTGATTCCGAAGTTTAGATTTATGAACTGAAATATTGGAGAGAAGATAGGAAATTTCTGACATTTTAAACCGTAAGAGATTTCCTTCTGAACTGCCTTCAGCACTCGACAATGACTGAATTCCCTGGGCGTTCCTGAGCCTGTTGGGCATTCTGCTTTCGATCCATGGGTTCTGTTTTGCTGGGCTTTCCTGTACTTGTCGGGGGAGATCAAAATTCGTTTACCTTGTCCTCTAATTTAGGAACAGCTGAGGAAGTCGATAGTGGTGTTGATTTCACTTGGCCTTGCGATTTGCTAGCTCTCAGCCGCGGGAAAAATGAATCCTGGATACCAACCTGGCGTATGCTTTTTATCGTTTTAATATTGGTCTTTTTATCACGTGTTAACAGTCCGGTTTTAACATTGTTGTGGAATGTATGGATCTATCATCGTTTCCAAAGCATGGTTTAATATGATCGTGTAAGGGTTACGGTTTAATATTATCGTTCAATTTAGGGTTGTAGTATTGCGGGTTCATTTCCGGTTTATAGTTATCCGGGTTGTCGATTCCCAATCCTTAATGGCGAGTTGTATTGGCTGCCTAACCTCCCGTTCTTTTGTTTCAGAATTTATGAGAATTTTAATGGTTATATTTCGCATACGTCTACCTCAACAATCCTAAATTCTAACTGGAGCAACCCTCGCATAATCTACCCTGGTCGTATGTTCTTCGATTAGCGTTAACACTGCCATATGAAGGGTGTGACAGCTGTAAATTAATGCAAGGGTTGGATTTAATTGAATCGAGTGCCTGCGCCCTCTTACTTGTGCCATCGATCTACTAACTGAGACGGTGCTGCCTGTAACCTACCCTCTACCACCTCGCCCTCGTTTCGCTCAAACGTTCACCGACACCGAGGCTATGCATTTACCCCTTTAACGCTGATATTGTGCACAAGTTGGTTTTTGTAAATTGACATTAATGTTGTTCCAGCTACCTGCCAGTGAATGCCACCGACTTCTAGATTTTCAGAGATAGTCCATTACGGAACCGTTTACCGCTGGCAGAAAAATAAAGCGCCCTTGACATACTGATAAATGGTCGTGAGTTATTAAATTGATTATTAATTTAGATCTGGACTTTAACGTTTATTTCAATGATTACGTAGAACGTGAGTTATAAGTTTTAGTTGATGCTAAATTGCAAAACACTTTGAAAATTCAAGTAATATGCCCGTATCATGTCTAAACATGGTTAAAGAGTAAATGGGGATAGTATGTGCTATGTATCGGTGTAGTAATATTATTTTAATTGAAATTATCTTTAATTTTAATGTATGATTTTAAAATGTTCTTTATTGATTAAGAATTTGTTTATTTAGATTTAAGAAAATATATTTTTCATATAAAATAACGGAGTATTCAAATGATCCGTATATATCATGTATGAAGGAACAATTAGATATTCAAGTAATCTGTATGTATCATATATAAATAAGGTTAAAGGGTAATTGGTATTATGTATTATAACTTATGCTTTTAAATTGTGTTGTATTTATAAAAAATTCTTTTTATTAGATTTAAGAAAATACTTTTCTCATATAAAATAATTGAGTATTCAAGTAATGGTTTTTAGGGTAGCTTAGTCTAATGGAAGGAAGAAGTTGAATAATTGTAATTCCTATTGATTTTGATAATGAGATTATTATTAATAATGTTTGGTTGTTGATCATTAATGTAATGGTTTAGGGTAGTTAGTTCGATGTGAAGGAAGAAGTGGACTAATTGTAATCTTATTGATTTGATAATGAGCTTATTGATATTAATATTTGCTTAATTACAATGGTAATACTTGTTTAAATTGCAATAATAATATGTGTTTTAAATCGCCATGTTAATAACTGCTAATTGAATGCCGGTGATGATGTTAATTTGCAAGGTTATCATTCGTTAAATTGGAGTGTTAGCGATAATATTTGTTTTAAGTTGTAATGTTAATGATGATGGTGGAATTGCCATGTTAATATTTTTTTAATTGAAATGCTTGTGATGATGTTTAATTTGCAAGGTTATTAGTAGTTTAAATTGAAGTGTTAATGATAGGATCTAAATGGCCATGCTATTATTTGTTAGGTTATTCTAATGTATGGTAATAAATTGGTAGCAAAGGCAAGACATTATGGAGAATGTAAATGTTCGAGGGTTACCATAATGGTACTGGCATTGTTGCTCATTTATGACGATTAACAGATAAATGCAAGGCGCCTGTGATTATTGCTTGTCCTTGATCTAGTGCAAAATGACCTTATAACTAAATAATGGGGGTTGGCTTTCTGGGGTTTTACCTTATGATAAGGTCTTCGTCGGTTAATGATAATTAATGGAGCAATTGATTGAGATTGATGTCGTTGGGTCTCAATAGTGGTTGGTCGGTATTAGGGTCCTCTTGACTTGCGTCTCCCGTAGAGGTCATGATTGTCCCTGATTTTGTAGTACTTGGTGGTATTGCATTGCGTGGTCTGTTTGTGTCGGGCGGGATATAGGCACCTCTTGTAGCTTAGTATTTATGTCTGTGCGTAATTCCAGTGGGAGGAATCCAGTGCCGTAGAAAGAGTCTCGGGCTGTTTAAATGCATAGTTCCACTCTTGCGACACACTCTGAGCCGTATCAGTAGTCTCGGGATGTTTAAAGGCACAGTTCCACTACTGTGACTCCCTAACAGATTTATTAGTTTCTGCCTGAGCAGTCGGCCAGGAGCCTGTCTAATCTTCTTTCTTGAAGACATAAGACTAAAAGCCCTGCTTTTCTGTGTAGAATTAGTAAACTCTACTGTTGGATTCTTCCATTCTGTGACGGTACTGTACTTAACACCGGGTGTCATTTTCTGCTTATAGCTGCTAGTTGCACGCTTTATGTCCAGGGGCGTTTACTTCTTGTTATTACTGTGATATGTCGGGTCGTCTTGATTGTGTTCGTCTTACTTGCATCTTGTTGGTTCGAGTGGTGACGTAGAGTCAAGGGGGTTGTTTCTTCTATACGCACGCACACACTTAAACAAAAAAAAAAATTGCACCTGTTTTCGGAGTTGTTGTCGTAACCAGGAGGGTTGTTACACCTACTATGCCTACGTTTTTCTTTGATTGCACTAGGATTTTACATTTATCATAGTACTCAAGCACTTAATTTATTTACCTTTCCTGTTATGACTATGATTTACCAATTTTTAAGTCATCGATGTCTCTGCAAGGATTTCCATAACTTATTACTATTGATAACAAATCTACTGACAACAAATTTTGATGTTTGAGTAGCGATACTAGGCATTCAATAAATGCTAGAATTAATATTGTTAACCAACAAAAGCTTGAATAACAACAATGTCTATAACCAAGTAAATCTTATTGATATTTACCTATGTTAGTTAGTACCAGTGTTCACATAACGTTTTAATAATTAGATTGCAACTTGTGTATTTTACAGTCTGTGATTTTGAAACCGCAATCTCATATTTCACGTTTTTATAATTACCCAGTTTTTAGACAACAATGGGATGGATGACAACGAGCCCTTCGGTATAGTCACATTTTAAATATACCCTAGGCTAATAATGTTTAGACAACGATATTACTAATTAGAAAGCTTGATACACCGACGTTTTCTGATATGAATTTGGAGAGATTCATTTTTTCATATATTTATTGGACAACAATTTTGCTACATCCTGGTTAATTGTTTTATATTTTTGTTCCCTTTTTTTGAAAACTATCCTTAAGACAATGAGTTATTATCAGCAATAAAAGATTGTGTGGGTTATTCAAACGTTTTTAGATGTATAACTATAACGCCCAATAAATACTAACGCCCAGTAATAACTGTGGGGTTATTACAACGTTGAGGAAATCTACCCCAGTGCCCACTCATATGCTTTTGTGCCACCACCATTGTCTGGCACCTCGGATCTCTAATATGGGAAGGAAAATTTTCTTATCTATGTTTCTGTATATTCTTATTTTATAGTCCTATTCCTACTTTTTATGGGGCACTAAAGGTTTGAAGCAACTGTACTTATCTTCAAAAGCCTGAACAAATAAAGCATTGCTATGACATCAAGTTTACTAAAGTTTATATATAATTCTATTTTATGGTATTATAATAGAACCAATATTGAGAATATGTAAATTGCTTTTTCCCGTATGTGTCCTTTTGGAGTGTTTCTTGTGTTGGTATTTTTAAAGGCTTCTTTCCTCTCATATCCACATTTGTTCTCTATCTCCACACTTGGTCATGATATTTGAAAGGAGTATGATTGTGGTTGGATACAACATTGCAAAAGAGTATGATAGTGGTTTAGGATAGATAAATATATAATGTATGTGAAAATAGATTATCCTATAAAGAAACTTGTTATAAAATTCAATGTAGAAGAGTTGGTTGAAGTTATAAGTTCTTCTTTAATTTAATTTAAAATGGATCTAATCATAACCACATATTCATCACTTGATTAACTAAATTTTTAGTTGTTGATTAACATAGGTACTGGGAGTCGGCATACTCTGAGACCAAAAATCCTTTCTTCAAAAGTATGTAATAGAATCAAATTTGTAGGAGTATGGTCCTTAATATCATGAACAAGAAAACAAAACAGTCCCTCCAAAACGAGTGCTTCCTTTGATAACTAATCAGATTTGTAGTTGAGTTCTACATAGAATTGAGTGAAGGACACCTCGTCAAAAATATTTTATCTCCTTAATCCTATTGAAAATACACCCCAAATCCCAGTTAGAATGATGGTCAACCAAACACATGGGGGCTTCTCATAACAATACTTAGACACATCTCAACGAAGGAATTTTTTATCATTGTTGATTGAGTAAATTCTTGGCCGAATTGGTTTATTGGGGTTTTAGTTTTTTTTTCTTGCGCAAGCTTAATGGTCAAGGGATTACTAGTTTTATCAACTAAAACTATTGATAGTTTTTAGTTAAGTGGCAAATATGTACCTTGGGCCTTATTTCGAGCTGGAAGGGGTGGTTGGTCATAGTAGTCTCACCTTACAGGTTTCCTTGTAGGGAACAAGAACCCTCTGGTCATTCACATAATTTAATTCGAGTGATGTCATCTTGCATCTTGTTGATCTGTTGCTTGGGGCATGGGTGTAGTCCTCTTGTTAGTAACTTGGATCCTAGCGAGTTGAATTCATATAGAGTCCTAGGTCTAGATAGGGTATGTAGCACCTGGGTTATTGTCACACCTATCACCAAGGGGTGACATGATCCTTGATGAGGGAATCATGGCGTGCCCTATTGGATAGAGGCGAATGGTAACTTGGCCAGATTCTGCGCTTCTCATAGTGGGTGTTTTCTCTCGTTATAGTTGTTGTTGGCGTTGGGATTGTAAAACCTTCATGCATTGGGTTTCACGTGCCATCAAGGTTCTAGTTAACTGGTCATTGAGGCCATTGTGTCGGAAGGGGATGTTTTCCCTTAGCTTGTAGGTGTGGTCATGTTTGTGTCAGGTGGTAATCATTTCTCTTAGATGTTTTACGCATGTTTCGCTAGTTTCTCCCGTGCTAGTGTGTGGAGTTGTAGTTGTCTGTTTCATGTTCTGCACGCATGTGTTCATGGTCAGATTGTGTGTTTCAAATTTTTTCGTCGTCGGCATCTTTCCCAAAAAAAAAAAAAAACCTGCACTTCTGCTTTGCTTGTAGTCGAAACAAAGTGGTCGTTACATATGGTATCAGAGTGGGTTCAACCCTGCGACTATGGATCACCAGGATTTCCACTGCAGTAAAATCGTGAGTATTAACCTTGGCATTAATTGAAAACCTTAACATGTCCATGTGGTGATCGAATTTAGAGGATGCTTTAGAGGTTTACAACGTGGTGTTATGGAAGGAGGTGTGACGCCTCCATAAGTTTTTTCACCCTCGAAGTCGAAACCCTAAGGGGAAGAGAAAGTCCTTGGGATGGATTCGCTTGTTGTAAGGGATGATGATGGCATGACAAGGCCGTTCCGGGTAATGTCAAAGGGCCTTGATTCACCATCAATACTGAGATGAGGCCAAGGCACTTGTACCACTAAGAGTGCGTAGCTCACCCTAGCTAGTACCATTAGCATCCACCAAGAACTTGAGAGAGTTCAAATATTGAGTCCACGAGTGTTGCGGATGGCTATTTCGTCGAGGCACAGTTGGAGAGCACAATGTTGTGCTTCACACTTCCCTATTACGACATCTAGCATGAAGGTCTGCATGGTGGTATTTCAACTAAAGGGGAGCGCTCTTCTATGGCGAAAGATGCTCCTGCCACATTTGAACATGGTCGTCGATGATGTGTCATGGGAACGGTTCCAGGAGAGGTATCCTTCTGAGGAATTCATTGAGCATGAGATCAACGAGTTCGACGCCATGTGACAAGGAAACCTCATGGTAACAGAGTATGAGGCATGTTTTGGAGCTACTTCGGTATGCTCTGCACCAAATTACCCAAAAACGTAAGGTCAATAATTTTGAGTTTGGCCTTATTGTTAGAATTCAACTTCTACTTTGGGTATCAGGAATACTGGACAGAAGAAAGAGTGTTGGATTGTGGGGAGCCACATTACTAGCATTATTTCCCAGAGGAATGGGCCATAGCATCTGGATTATCCGGACCCACTACTGTGGGAGATTTGGACAAGACCCATCAAATTCTTGCAATGGTGAATAACTGCCAGGCAAAGCACCATTCGACTGTGATCGAGACGTTAAGTACCATCGATAACCATACCCTTAGTATTTTGTTAGATCTCGGTGCTACCAAGAGTTTCATTTATGGTGTAGCACTAAAAAGGATTAAGGTAAAGGAAGCCAAATAGGATGATTCTATCTTTGTATAGATGGCTTCGGAAGCCAAACAGAATGTTGGAGGAAAGATTATGTGATGTACCCTTAACTTGGGAGAGTTTTTCATCAGGACCAACTTGTACGTCATGATCTTAGGATCTTATGACGTCGTGATCGATATGGACTGGTTGGAATTGCATGAGGCAATACCCAACTGTAAGATGAAATGGTTGAGCTTGGTCGATGATGACGGAAAGAGACACGTGATTGCAGGACGAAACCAGGAGGTTTCCTTTAGATTTATCTCTTCCTTGCAACTACGGAGGAGCATGTGTGAGGGGTGTAATATTTATGTGATCCTTGAATTAAATGAAAAGGGAGTAGAAGAAGGTCTAGAAAACCTTCTGGTGGTGAGAGACTTTGCAGACGTCTTCCCGGAGGAGTTACCTAGGATGCCGCTAGAGAGGGAATTGGATTTTACCATAGACCTAAAACTGGGGACTGAACCGACAACAAGAACACCTTATTGGATGTCAACCTCGTAGTTACAGGAGTTGACAAAGAAACTGAATGAGTTGTTGACCTGGGACTTATATGTCCAAGTGTGTCACCATGGGGTCCACCTATTATCTTCATACGAAAGAAGGATGGGTAGTGGAGACTCTGCATTGACTATCATCAATTGAATAAGGCAACGATCAAGAATCAGTACCCTTTTTCGAGGATTGATGATCTTTTCGATCAGATGAAGGGTGAGACGATGTCTTCAATGATTGATTTGCGATCAGGGTATCACCAATTATGGATCAAGGAGGATGACATCCCTAAGGCCACCTTTAAGATGAGGTTTGGAAATTACAAGTTATTGTTTTACCGTTTGGACTGTGTTAAGGTCCTAACCCACACATAGGTAGATCAATGTATTCGGATGTAATAAAGGTCAATATTAATAAGACCTTTCAATAAAATAGAATAAGGCGGATGTAAGAAGACCTAATAGAAGATTCCGCTTCTAGAAGGATCTTCCTCTAGATGCTTCTTTTTAGTATAAATAGGAGTTGAGGCTATGAGAACCCTAGCTTGGATATTATTGTAATAGAGCACTGCTCGACTGGAGGTTGCCCCCTCGAAGAGGCCTGTGAACATTGCTATCTGATTCAAAGTGATATTTCTGTTGCTATTTCATATATCATTTATGTGTATTGTGAAGATTATGCTGGATATTTTACTGTTATTCTATCATTTCTAGCATTTCGTTTATGTTCTGCATATTTTATATATCTGGTATCTTGCAAGTGGTATCAGAGCACTTTCCATGGCAGAAATTGTGGGTATTTTTTTTTCAGGGTAGAGACGTATTCCGGCGTCTTTAAGCCACAAAGATCTGTCGTTATGCGCATAAACCCGTGGTTGAGGGATTCATACATGCAGGAAATACAAGTGGTTCATAAGCACACGTCTGTTGGCAACCCTTGTAACCCCTGTTGGTACCCCTTCGAGTGGTAGCGCATCAGACAACACTTGTGTACGGACCGGCCTAGATTTCCTGAAGCCCTCTGTAGATAAACCTATCGACCGTCGAACTGTTATAGTGTCACCGAGAACAACACTCGGGAAGATACTCTCTAGTACCTGGGTAGTCGGGTAGTACGGCTAAGGGTATGGTCTATCCTCCTTAGTTAGCGCCCTGAGATATTGGGCCGAGTACTATTGTTGGACCCCGCACGTATATCAGAGAGATATAGCATAGGGATAACCCTTGGGGAACATAAACAACAATATAAACAAATTAAACCGGCGAGATCTATTAACCCACATCTATATTCGGGTTGCTAAGTGAATACTCTCTGGTTCAGAATTTGGGGATTTCAGCACTGCAGCATTTTTTAGACCAAAGCATTTTTCACCATTATTTGAGACCTATCCCATTATATTCCTCTCTTCGCCCTCATCACTTTCCTCCATATCATTTTTCTGCAAAAAAATTCTGACCCCACCGCACCCTTTTCAGTTCACCCATTTTTCACCATTATTTGAGACCTATTCCATTAAATTCATCTATTTTCCCTTATCACTTTTACCCATATCATTTTTCTGCAAAAAAATTATGACCCCGTCCGCACCCTTTTCAATTCACCCATCATCATGGCCCAAACCCGTAACCAAGAACTAGAGTCTCGCTTCAACACCCTGCAACATGGTTTACTTGAGACCCAACAAGAAGTTCAACAACTCAGTGCTATTATTGCCTCCCGTGATGCCTCCATGAATGCCTTCGTCCAGATAGTTGTGAAGTCTGCAATGGCGGAAGTAAAAAATGAACTTGAATCTGTCGTTGTAGCACTCTGCACCAAACTCAAAATCCCTCTCGATGACCCTTTTGAGGATGCACCTAAAAAGACTGAAGGTGAAACTTCTTCCCATTCCTTTCAACCACATCA